>JAXGGA010023688.1:0-13098 GCA_038373865.1 Uloborus plumipes | reverse complement strand
CTTAGAGACTTAAGTTGTTCATATTTTCCTTAATTGACGACTTTTTAAATTCAGCAAGCAGAAATCTACCCTGAACTTACGAGCCATTATTTTGATAAATCACGGACAAAAAAAAAGGAAATTTGGCGGTGACATTTTTTTTTTATTTTTCCTTGTGAAAGTAGAGTCATTAGAAGTGAACATTCTGCAACTTTTTCGTTCCCCCCCCCCCACACCCGCAAATTGTTCGCTGGAAAAACTTCCCAAAGTTATGATGTTCTAGTTTTTTTTTTTTTTTTTTTGGCAAAACGACTGAAAGACGCATTTCAGTGCGCTGTAGTTTTTTACAGAAACATCACCTCAAGGTTATGTTTATATTTCTTAATTGTACAGTGTCTGGTTATTAGGAGCCCATAGTTGTTTGGGTTGGTTGTTGTTGCTTTCTTTAGTTAGGCGGCCGCAAAGTATTGTTTTCAGTACATTTTCGCTCGACTTTAAACTGCGTTACTTAACCCTAAAGGCAACAACCACAAATTTTTTTAACATACACTAAAAATATATACTATGAAGAGAATATGTGGGGAGAAAATTGTTTAATATGAAGAGGTATTTCCGGGCTTATAGGCCGTGGTCGATGAGAAACATAAATTTCAAACGTTTCGTCGGACACTGCGGTCGACATCATCAGTGAGTAAGTTATGGTGAGACTGATGCGCTAACTTCGGCCACTCGGGTATTTGAGAGCAAAAATCTGAGAAACTGTCATGCCTAGCATTATGAGGTGATTCATGACCTCTCAGATTTTCTCCCAAAAATTACCAAATGTTTATTATCTTATTGAAAGACCAAATCCAGAATGTTTTGCTCTAAAGTTGAGTTGTTTAGTTTTTATGGACCCCTAAAGGTGAAGGTGCGGCATCAAAAATTAAGCGGATTTTCAAGACATGGAAGTTGCTGTGAGCCAAAACTCTTACCAGGAACTGTTGAACTCCAATTTTCTTTTTGTATATGGAATATAGAAGGTTGAAACTTTACAAAATGAATGTTAAATTTGTGGTAAGTTGTTGCCGTAAGGTCAGTGAAGGCCCTCAAAACAAGGCATTTTTGACGTTTTTTAGCGTTTTTGAGGTCCAAAAACAGCTTGTACATTTCAGTTGCCACGGCAAAAGTAGTGTCGTTTGAAAGACCAGTGTAAGCACTTTAAAATAATGTATAAATAACCGAGGAAAGTTCAACGTGCTTTTAGTTGCGTAAGGCCGAAATATGAAAAATGTCATATTTTACCGATATTCAAACGGTCATAACTTCCTCTGCCAACAACATATTGAAATATTTTTTTTGCCAATGTCATACTCTATTCTTTGTCTTAACAGAACAGTTGAGTCCTTTGAGGCGAAATGTGAAATTTTTTTTACAAAAATGCACAGGAAAAATACATTTTTTGTAAAAATTTTTCACATTTCGCCTCAAGGACTCAATGTTCTGTTAAGACAAAGAATAGAGTATGACATTGGCAAAAAAAAATATTCAATATGTTGTTGGCAGAGGAAGTTATGACCGTTTGAATATCGGTAAAATATGACATTTTTCATATTTCGGCCTTACGCAACTAAAAGCACGTTGAACTTTCCTCGGTTATTTATACATTATTTTAAAGTGCTTACACTGGTCTTTCAAACGACACTACTTTTGCCGTGGCAACTGAAATGTACAAGCTGTTTTTGGACCTCAAAAACGCTAAAAAACGTCAAAATGCCTTGTTTTGAGGGCCTTCACTGACCTTACGGCAACAACTTACCACAAATTTAACATTCATTTTTTAAAGTTTCAACCTTCTATATTCCATATACAAAAAGAAAATTGGAGTTCAACAGTTCCTGGTAAGAGTTTTGGCTCACAGCAACTTCCATGTCTTGAAAATCCGCTTAATTTTTGATGCCGCACCTTCACTTTAGGGGTCCATAAAAACTAAACAACTCAACTTTAGAGCAAAACATTCTGGATTTGGTCTTTCAATAAGATAATAAACATTTGTCATTTTTTGGAAAAAATCTGAGACGTCATGAATCACAAGCGTGACACTCTCTCAGATTCTTGCTCTTAAGTAAACTGCTGATGGGTGCTGGCTCCTGATTGGTTGTTGTTTCTTCGGTCTCTGGAGCGGTCAGGTTTCTGATTGGATAGATTTTCCGGTATGGGTGAGCCTCCGTCAATGTCTGAAATATTACTCACTTTTAAGCCGTTACAGATCTGATGAATGTTACAGATCTGATGTTAATATGAGCTACATATTTGAGTTTATGCTTTCACTCTTCGTTAACATTTCTAAATATGACATCATTTCCTTGCATTTTTAACATAGAATTAAGATAATTATATTAAAATATGTATATTAGGCTAAAAAATCAAATTGCATTATAAAAAAGCATTTCTTGGAAATAAAAATGAGCGATAAGGTTTTTAGATAAAATAAATTATGAGATTACCAAATCCAAGCTAATAAAACATTTGTTTTGTTTTGAACCAACAACTTTTTCAACACACAACTCTGCTGCTTGCTTTAATTAGCTTTTCTTTAATTAGTTGCAGGAAATTTAATTTCTTGATCAGAAATTCAAATTTAGCATGCTAGTTATTATCTAGTTATTTAGCGAAGTTATGAGAAATTGAAGCACCAAAAAAATAAATACATAAAATAATAATAATTAATTAACTTAATTTCTGCAGTGTCAATTTTTCTTATTTTACTAACTTCTATTGTCAGGTCATACAAACCACAAATGAAGCAATTGTACTAAAACTCATTGCTTTTCCTTTTTTAAGAACAAAAATATTCAATATATGGCCAAAACCTATGATTTTTGCTTTTTAATAATTCTGAAACGTGAGAGTTAGTTCTGTAACATATTCGCTGTTTTTCAATGTTACCGCTCTGACTGTTACCGATCTAACAAACTGACAAAGTTTTTTTTTTTTTTTTTTTTTTTATTTCCGAGTCGATCGCACTAAACGAAAATCAAACACGTGTTTTTTTCACTTGTAATAAAGGACTATGCTTACATATAAAATAATTTTTAAAATAATAAAAACTGTGCATTTTAGAGCGTGTTACCGATCTGATGACTCAAATGACACACATTTTATAAAATCACTTTAAAAAATCTTACCTACAATTTTAGATGCAGAAATGCAAATTGTTAATTACGATTCGATAAAACATCCTACCAGGTACTCAGTATCACGTGGTGTAGGTGCAGGAAATGATTTTTGGAGCCTAAACATAGATCGGAAGTTATTGTTACCACTCTGACGGCGGAACTTGGGACACGCTTATTTCGCATCGGCTAGAAAATCAGAAATCGATTAAAACAAAAATGAAGTAAAATATTAACAAAAGGGTAAAAATAGAATCGGTTTTTTGTGCAAGTGCGTTTTTTTGGGAAGTTAGAAAGTGCGCATGACCCGTTTGAATGCTAAGCTTTGCTACTGGGGACACGTTACCGATCTGATTTTTGGTGAATAAAAACAATATTTTCTGAAGAAAAATATTTTTTTTTTCTGATGTTATTAGATGAAATGAAAGCAGAACCTTATCTTCTTTCTGGGGAAAATTATTTTTTTTAACTAGTTATTGAAATACTAGTGAAAATTCACTTGGGACTCAAATTGACACTTTTCTAAATATTAGCTCATATAATTACTGAAAGAGCTATTGAATGTACACATTACTAGATTTGAAATATTGAAAAAATTTCATTCAGTGAGATATCTTTCAGAGGAATTGTAGTGGGAGGTCACACTGATCTCCTGAAAAATTTTATATTAGAAAAATTTTGCTGACGATTACAGTATTGCAATATTAAGATTTTTTGATGATGCATTTTTACATGTGTCCTTGATCGTATTTTGCAAAAATTTAAGGTCGAGTGCCGATGAGTATCCCATACTTCTTAAGAAGATGTTCTTAATTTTCCAAAAGAATTTCCTAATTCTTTAGAAATTATAAAATACAATCAAGCCCATATGTAAAAAATAAATAAATAGAAAATTTCAATGTTGCAATATTATTTCCAAAGTTGCTGAATCTTCAGAAAAATTTTCCGAATATGAATTTTACTATAGGCGGTCACAGCGACCTCCATTGACCTCCCATTGGGGAGCCTCTAAAACTACCTCACAGTATTTACTTTTTCGAATATTTCCAGTCGTTGCCCAGCTAGTAGTATGTTAATTCCATAATTCCTTCAGTAATGATTTATCGCTTTTTGAGTTAACTGCAAAAAAAAAGTTAAAAGTTCTAAAAATTCAGGAATAATTTCAATGTGTTGAGAGTCTTTTTCTGTTTCTATAGCAACATATAGAAATGTTTATTATATCCTTTAAGTTTTGGCAGATCTGACCTACATACTGGACGTATTGTACTACGAGAAAACGTATTAAAATGAACTACTTTTTTTTCTTAAAACTAGAAGAGACCGGTTTAATTTTACGTTGTTATACACACATGCAGGTATCATATAATATAAAAAATAACCATCTTAATATATAAAAATTACGTGTCCCTGTGTTTGTGACCAATGGACTCCTTAGCTACTGAACCGATTTTAACCAAATTTTGCACGCAGTTTCAGTTTGGTCCAACTTAAATGATAGGATAGTTTTTATCTCAATTTAGGACCGCAATATATTTTTTATTGCAAATTATCTATTTAGCTACCAACTTTTCTGCATTCTTGGTTTCTATAATGTAACGAGTCCGTAGCACCTTCAACTTTCTTCAAATGAGCATTCCAATCTTGAGGAAGTAACTATAAATTTATTTACAAGTATGTACACTATTTACAACAAGAGCAGAAAACAATTGCTAAACATCAGCAATTAGGCAGCAAACACTACACTGTACTCTCAACAGTAATTCAGCACCACGTATCTAACGTGAACAGTAATTAAGCAATTACAAAAGCAAAACAAACATTCGCCCAAGCGAATAGCGAATAAAACGAGTCACCAGAATCAAATCTGAAAACAACTGACTGACTTGTGTTCAAGGCCAGCTATTTATACACGGAAAGAAATGTCCACAATATTCGAGAAAAACCTGGAATATTTTGTTTCATTCCTAACATTACGTAATCCATTCACAAATTCTAGCGATAAGAAAAAAACCACGCGAAAATGTCTTCACGCTTATTAAAGTTAGGGCAAGTGTAAAAACTACAAAGTGTTACAGGGCCGGTATACTAGTGATAAAGGTGATATCTTCAGATACTTTTGCAACATGACGTCAGATAAAACCAAAACTAATGAAAATGATGCAAGGCAGGAAAAACAACAACTATTTACAAGATTTGTAACATTGCCCCCTTCCCAAGGACTGCACGTCCCGGGCAGTACAATCCCCAGAAAGGAAGCAAGGGAAAACTTACAGATACACACATTACATGATGACCAATCATAAACATGATAAACAATAACAATGAGAACATGAAAGAAATAATAACATTGATAAAGTAATATTACAAACAATTAAAGGCAAAAGTTATTTACAAAATTTACAAACAAATTACCATGGTAGCTTTAGATTTATTTTACGAAGTATGGCCATAGTATGGGGCTAGCCGATCATAATGTACAACCCTGGGTTTTGAATGTGATGACTTCTGGATCCTCACTACGACGTCGTTCAGCCGGTGGAGGACTGTGTAGGGTCCATCCCAATGCGACTGCAATTTGGGTGATAGACCTTTACGTCGGATGGGATTCCATAGCCACACCTTGTCACCTTCTTGAAAGTCATGCCCAGTGGACCTTGTGTCGTATCGGGTCTTCATCTTCTCCGTCGCGATGTTGATTCGCTCCCGTGCGAAGTGATGAACGTCTTCCAACCGGGCCTGGAGATCCTGGACGTACTCCTCAGGCGATGAAGGCGCATCTGGAGGGAGACCGAAGACGAGATCACAAGGTAGCCGAAGCTCTCGTCCGAAGAGCATCTGTGATGGGGAATATCCGGTGGTCTCGTGGACAGCACTGCGGTAGGCCAGCAGAAACAGAGGAAGTTTCTTGTCCCAATCCTGTTGATTTTTGGAGACCATAAGCGAGAGATTATTAAGGATTGTCCTGTTGAATCTCTCCACCATGCCGTCCGATTGTGGGTGTAGTGGTGTCGTTCGAGTTTTCTCAATTTTGAGGATTTTACATAGGCCCTTAAACACAGCAGAGATGAAATTTCTCCCCTGATCGGAGTGGATCTGCAAAGGTGTCCCATATCTCGAGATCCAGTGCTGGACTAGAGTCTCTGCTACAGTGGTAGCTTCTTGATCCGGAATGGAATATGCTTCGGGCCATTTGGTGAAATAGTCAATGGAAACGAGGATGTATTTGTTCCCATCAGTAGTTTTTGGTAGAGGACCAAGAATGTCGATCCCGATTCGTTCGAAAGGAGCTCCTACGTTGTAAAGATGTAGCTTCCCGCGGCTTCTTCTCTTCGGTCCTTTACGGACAGCACAGGCGTCACAAGAATGACACCACTTCTCTACGTCATCCTTCGCATTGCTCCAGAAGAAGCGCTCTCGAACCTTGTGGAGGGTTTTCAAGATACCAAAGTGTCCTCCAGTCGGACTACTGTGCAATTCCTTTAGAACGTCTGGAATTCTTGATCTGGGAAGGAGTAACTGCCATTTAAATGCTTTGCCATCGTCAGATTCCCATTTCCGATACAGGACGCCATTTCGGAACTGGAGAGATTTCCATAGAGCCCAGTATCTTTTCGTTGCAGGACTGTAGAGAGAAACGTCTTGCCAACTAGGTCGCCGACTGTCCTTCCCCATTAACTCTATAATTGGCTTTAGGTCTGGGTCTTCAAGCTGATCTTTCCTTACTTGGTCGTCACTCCATGGATCAGGATCTGAAGATGATGAAGTAGCAGTAACTTGACAGGCAGTAGGGATTGTCGCCCCGTACTGTTTCTCTATTCGGGAGCAATAGTGGCAGTTCTCGGAACAAGGTCTTCTTGATAATGCGTCAGCATTACCGTGTGACAAACCTTTTCGGTGCTTAATCTCGATGTCATATTCCTGGAGCCACTGTATCCACCTGGCTACCTGGCCCTCTGGATTCTTGAAATTCAAAAGCCAAGTTAAAGAGGCATGATCTGTCCGGAGCAGGAATTTACGGCCGTAGAGGTAATGATGGAAATCTTCTACAGCTTTAACTATGGCGAGCAATTCCTTTCTCGTGACACAATAGTTTCGCTCCGACTTGGACAAGCATTTGCTCCAGTAGGCGATGACATGTTCGTTACCGTCTATTTCTTGAGATAAAACAGCTCCAACGCTCTCGTGGCTCGCATCAGTGTCAAGTATGAAGGATTTTTCAGGCTGAGGATAAGAGAGAATAGGCGTTGATGTTAAAGCCTCCTTCAGCTGTAGAAATGCATCCTCGCATTCTTTAGACCATTCAAATTTTTGTTTGCTTTCCGTCAGCTTATGCAAAGGTCGTGCAATGTTGGAAAAACCCTTCACAAACTTCCTGTAGTACGTGCAGAGCCCCAGGAAACTTCGCAGCTGATGGACATTTTCGGGGCGGCTCCAATTCTTGACTGCGGATACCTTATCTGGATCTGTTCGTACGCCCTCGGAGGAGATAATGTGACCAAGGTAGTTCACCTCACGGCGGAACAAATTACATTTGGACGGGCTCAACTTCAGGTTGGCTTCCTTAAGCTTTTGCAGCACCTTCCTAAGATTAGTCAAATGTTCCTCAAAACTGCGTCCTATGATGATGATGTCGTCCAAGTAGACAAGACAGGATTCATAAGAGAGTCCTCGTAGCACTGATTCCATAAGACGCTCGAAAGTGGCTGGTGCATTGCAGAGGCCGAAGGGCATCACTTTAAACTGCCACAAGCCTTGTCCGGTTGTAAACGCCGTCTTCTCTCGGTCGTCGGGGTGTATCTCCACCTGCCAGTAGCCGCTCTTTAAATCCAGGGTCGAAAACCACTGGTGTCCGGAAAGGGTGTCCAGAGTGTCATCGATCCGTGGAAGAGGGTAACTATCCTTCTTGGTGATGTCATTCAGGCGTCGGTAATCAACACAAAATCTGGTGGAGCCGTCTTTCTTTCGGACCAAGACGATAGGGGATGCCCAAGGACTGGATGAGGGTTCGATGACGTCATTCTCCTGCATCTCTTTCAAGAGGATCTCAACCTCTTCCTTCTTGGCGAATGGTAGTCGTCTTGGATGCTGCTTGATAGGGGGATGATCTCCAGTGTCGATCCTATGCTGCGTTAAACTCGTGCGACCAACATCCTCGGATGTAGATGAAAACACCTGCTTGAAGTTGTCCACCAATTTTTCCGCAGCGTATCTTTGATCCGTCGATAATGGTGCACTCCCAATTAATTTCGAAGTCAAGGACTCGGAAGACACAGTCTCGGAGGAATCAATTCTTCTGATTATGCAGTTTACGGGAGTACAAGTTGCCAACACTTCTCCTTTCTTGATATTCCTCGGTCTTTCACTTACATTGGCGACTCTCACAGGAACTGCATTCCTTGAAAGGTCCACAAGTGTAGATGCCACTAGTACTCCTTTTGGGCTATTACTCTGGTTAGGATATTCAATTAGGCCGAATTTAAAGCTGTTGTTTTCATTGATGGAGCCAGGTATTAGTATTTCTGATCTTGGGGGAATCAATAAATCTGTTTGGGCTATTATTTGATGAGCGGATTTTAAGTTATTTTCAGCATTGAAAGATGCTATGTCTTCCCTCATCGAGTGCAGCTCATTATTTTTAAGGTCGATAGAAAAATCAAATTTTCTCAAAAAGTCCAGTCCGAGAATGAAGGGATCTGTAATGTCAGCGACGAATGCCGTGTGATGGTAAGTGGCGCTTCCGAACATTATTTCTAAGTTCACTTTTCCTTCAATCTCAATTTTGTCACCTGTCACAGTTTGAAGAGTAACGCAGGGCGGCGTCCATAAGATCTTGAGTCCAAATTGACGAGCCACATCAGTCTTAATAATGGTAACGTTGGCTCCTGTGTCCACAATCATTTCGCAGGGAAACCCATTCACATAAGCGTAAATGAAGAGTCCGTTGCAGCCGCCACTTCTTGGGGAAATCTGGAAAACTTTGGGAGACTTCTTCTTTTCTTGGCGAGCTTCGCAGTTCTTTCGTACGTGGCCCTCACCGCCACATTTCCAGCACTTCAGTGGTTGTCCACTTTGGTCTTTGCTAGTCTTCTTCAGGATCCCCGAGATCTCTTTGATTTGTCGCTCAATTTCCGAGAGACGAGTTGAGTTCGAATCCGGGGCACTCACTTCCACGCCTCTGTTTGAATGGCGATCCTTGCGGGATGTTTGCTGTGCAACCTCGAACTTCATTGCGTAGACCAGACCGGATTTAAGATCTTTGATGTCCGCCATCCGGAGAGCCGTCTGGACTTCTGGACTTCGCACTCCGTCTATGAAGTAGTTCAGGGCCAGGCTATCGCGAACATCCAAAGGACAGTTCGAGAAGGCGAGATGAGAAAGCCTCTCAACGTCTGCTGCAAAAACTTGTAGAGTCTCTCCAGCCCTCTGGAGTCGGGATTTGAGCTGAAGTTGGCTGAATTCTTTTTGGCAGGATTCGCCAAAGCGAAGCTCCAAGGCCGATGACAAGGCTTCGAAGTCACGGTGCTTGTCCTCTGGAAAGGTCTGTAGTATATCAGCTGCATCCCCTCTCAGCGAGGCTGCAAGGTGACAGGCTTTCGTGGAAGAGTCCCAGGAGTTTGCTTCTGCAACGATGAGGAACTGCTTCTTGTAAATATTCCACGAGGTCTTCCCGTCAAACGTGGCCAGTTTGATGGATGTACGAGAAGTTCCAGCTGCAGCTACACAGTCACTTGAGTTGTTGGAGGATGCTGATAACTTTGATTCAATTTCTTTAATTTTCTTTTCCATATGGTTTTCTACTGTGGTGATTCGGTTCTCAACGCTGTCAACTTTTTCTTCTAGAACCTCCACTTTATTTTCTATGTTGGTAAATTTAGTTTCCACCAAACTTTTCATTGACGTTAGATCGCTCTTAATTTCTTCTTGACTTGAAGTTATGCTCGCGGTTAAATCACTCTTTAATTGTTCTTGATTTGTTGCCAGATCATTTTTTAATTGTTCTTGATTCGCAGCCATGTCATTTTTTAATTGTTCTTGATTAGTTGCCAGATCAATTTTTAATTGTTCTTGATTAGTAGCCATAATCGCCATATCATTCTTTAATTGTTCTTGATTCGCAGCCATGTCATTTTTTAATTGTTCTTGATTCGCAGTCATGTCACTTTTAACAGCGTTGATCGCATCAAGGAGTTTTTGCAGTTGTTCCTCCATTGCTCGAGTAATCACCATAAAATTCCGAAGTCAAAAAGTCCTTAGGAAGAAAAGTCCAAGTTCACAGATAATTCCAAGAAAGTCCTTGAAGATGCCCCACGTTGGGCGCCAAAATTGTAACGAGTCCGTAGCACCTTCAACTTTCTTCAAATGAGCATTCCAATCTTGAGGAAGTAACTATAAATTTATTTACAAGTATGTACACTATTTACAACAAGAGCAGAAAACAATTGCTAAACATCAGCAATTAGGCAGCAAACACTACACTGTACTCTCAACAGTAATTCAGCACCACGTATCTAACGTGAACAGTAATTAAGCAATTACAAAAGCAAAACAAACATTCGCCCAAGCGAATAGCGAATAAAACGAGTCACCAGAATCAAATCTGAAAACAACTGACTGACTTGTGTTCAAGGCCAGCTATTTATACACGGAAAGAAATGTCCACAATATTCGAGAAAAACCTGGAATATTTTGTTTCATTTCTAACATTACGTAATCCATTCACAAATTCTAGCGATAAGAAAAAAACCACGCGAAAATGTCTTCACGCTTATTAAAGTTAGGGCAAGTGTAAAAACTACAAAGTGTTACAGGGCCGGTATACTAGTGATAAAGGTGATATCTTCAGATACTTTTGCAACATGACGTCAGATAAAACCAAAACTAATGAAAATGATGCAAGGCAGGAAAAACAACAACTATTTACAAGATTTGTAACAATAAGATAAAATCTGCTGCTGGGTTATCAGTTGCTTCGGAAGCAAAAAACAATAGTGGTAACGATCAAGGATGTCGAATCGGTTTCTGGCATATTCGTCCCGATTCTCTTAATTTAAATTGTGCGTGTAAGTATTATTAAATCAATACTCGGAAAAGTATTATTTGCTTACTTCTCCTTTACTTAATTCAATTTATTAAAGCAGTTTAGATACTTAACATATGCTATTTTGTATGTTTTAAAAATATTTTTCATTCATGCTTAGGTACAAATATTTTTTTAGGAAAATTATTTTAGTGAAAAATATCATACCTTTTTCGAGCTTTGAGTTATAAAATATTCATTTTGTTTAGTGATTTTCATGTCAGGTGTATTTAGACAAAGAAAGGCTCACTGCATTATGTGATCTTTTACCTATGTTATATTTAAATTTTTAGTGATTTAATTCAGAATTGTATTTGCTAAGCGTATCCATCAGCAGCAATAAATTTGCAAATTATCGTTCAACAATACATTTGGTATTTACTATTCAAAAAACAAACTCTTAGGAGGGAAAATGTAGTTTTATGGTGGGAAGATTAAAATTATTTCTACACACACAATTTTTACCGTCACATTGCTTTGTAACATAAATATACACCTCATAGTTTGCGATTCAAAGTTCTACTGTTTCGTAAATATCGTACCTTTTCGGGTTTTAAGTTATACAATATTCATTTTTTTTTGTGATTTTGTATTTCAATTGTATTGGAATAAAAAAAGGTTTTACTGTAATTTTTGAACTTTTACCTGTGTAATATTAAAATTTAGAGTGGTTTTGCTCAGAATTGTATTTTCTAAACGTACCTCTCTGCATTCATAAGTTTTCAAATTATTACTATTATAGCTTATTTTTTATATATTTATTTTTTTCCTTAGTAAATACAAATATATTCTTGGACGACAATTTGCACATTTATAACCGTAGGTAGTACGGTAGTTCGTTCAGTATATAAAATTTTTAACTAAATCATACCTTAGCCACAGCAACGCGTGGCCGGGTCAGCTAGTAGTATGTAAAAAATAAACAAATAGAAAATTTTAATGTTGCAATACTGTTTCCAAATTGGCCGAAGCGTCAGCAAAATTTTTCAAATATGAAATTTTTCGGGAGGTCACTGTGACCTCCCGCTAAAATACCTCTGAGGATACCTCACCAAATTTATTTTTTCCAATATTTTAAAGCTAGTAATATGTACATTTAATAGTTCTCTCAGGATTTATCGTTTTTTTGAGTTAATTGCAAAAATAAACTAAAAAATTATAAAAATGTAGACAAAACGAAGTGTTTTTAGTCTGTTTCTCTTTCTCTATACAAATTTATATACATCTTTGTTGGATACTTAAAGTTTTAGCAGATCTCACCCACTTGATGGACACATTTTACTATTGGAAAAAGCATTCAAATAAGCTAACAAAAAAAAAATCTTGAGAACTAGAAGTGACCCTACGCTTCTTTCTTTTTTACGTTATTCTACACATATGTAGGTTCCATAATCCATAAAATTTATTTTTTCTAAGGTTGCTATTTTAAGTTAAATGCGATCAAAAAACCACAAATTTTGAAAATTTGAAAAATATCTAATTATTTTTTTCTTCAAATCAATGAAATATTATACAATTTTCGTGCCAACGTTTTGAACACATTTCGGGGGGGGGTTGCTTTTAGGGGGGAGTAATGCAGTTTAAAGTCGAGCGAAAATGGACTAAAAACCATACTTTGGGGCCACTTAACTAAAGAAAGCAACGACCCCCCCCCCTATCCAAATAAAAGCATTACTGAAAGGCAAGATAGAATTAAGTTTCACTGTGTACTTATTTAATGCATGGAAAACGTTTATTAATGACGAATATACTTTTTAAAACAGCCATTACTTTCTGTAAACTACTGTCTTAAAGTACTAAATATTACTTAATTTTATTCTACATTGTATCTTAAATGGTTCAGCTTTTCTTAACTTTTACATTTACTGTCAAAAAACTAGTTACATG
>JAXGGA010023687.1:0-13100 GCA_038373865.1 Uloborus plumipes | reverse complement strand
GTTTACTACTGTTAGTTTCACAGTAAAATTTCATTACAAGACAGTATATGACTTCTAATTTTACAGTTTATCACTATAAATTTTACAATAAATGTTTTTTTTATAAAACAGTATATTATTGTGAATTTTACAGTTTATCACTGTCGATTTTACAATAAATGTTCTTTATAAAACAGTATATTTCTGTGAATTTTACAGTTTATCCCTGTAAATTTTACAATAAATGTTCTTTATAAAACAGTATATTACTGGGAATTTTACAGTTAATTTTTGCAAAGTTTACAGTTCTAAACTGGAACTTCAGCTGCCAGTATTTTATTGTAAAATCAACGCCTTTTTTTTTGCAGTGCAACGTCCTTTCAGGAGCGCCCAGATGGGAGCTCACGGGAGGTCACTGTGACCTCCCAATAATTTCCGTATTCGGCACATTTTGTTGGTGATTCGGCAATTTGAAGGCAATATTGCAACATTGAGCTTTGTTGTTCTTTTTAGTTTTTTGAATTGCTTTTTTTTTTCAATGTTTTTTTCTCATATACGACATGTGTGCATGCTTGTATTTTATCATTCGGTAAAATTGGATCTTCATTCGGCAAATTGATAATTTTCTCCTTCCCAAAAATTTTAGTTCGGGGCGCCCCTGCGTCCTTTTAGTGAAGAACTAATTTTACTTCTTCATGAAATGAATAAGCATAACTTAAGCCACAGAACGAGGTTTCCGCTGACTATGCGAACTAAATGTATAGTGCCGTGCTTGCTAAGCA
Organism: Uloborus plumipes; assembly: GCA_038373865.1. Lineage (NCBI taxonomy): Eukaryota > Metazoa > Arthropoda > Arachnida > Araneae > Uloboridae > Uloborus > Uloborus plumipes. The sequence goes on along the minus strand of JAXGGA010023687.1, from coordinate 12,339 downwards.
CATAGTAGAATCTGCAATTGAGCTCAAACTGAGATATTGCATTTTAAAGAGCTGCGCCTCCATATATTTTGTTGTGATGACTTTTTATTCAGCAGATTATAAAAAAAAGTTTCCAATCACAAATAACTACAAAACATTTTATTAATAACACATACGAAACAGAGAGCAACCTCTGGTTAATAACTCTGGTTTTGTTGAAAAGTTGGGGTACGACTATTGTGCTTAGCAAGGCAGTGCAGTATAAGTTGAAACTCCAGTTTAAATTTTGTTCAGGTTTAGAAACCATTACGCAGTTTATAGTTTTCTATTAGAAAGGTTAAAAAGAAGTCATTTAAATTTTATTTGGATTTAGATTGGGTGGGGAAAAACCAGAACTCAATAGTTTTCATTTTTAGATAGTGAGGTTATATTGCAAGGGAGAAAAATCATTCTGATTTTTCTTTCAAACACTATTATTGATGTTTGAAAGTATCTACTTATTAAAGTTTACAAATACCTTTGTGCAGTAGATGTACAGAAAATAACAACGTTACGAATGCACAAATGAGCAGGGATACTGCAGACACGTGTTTCGGCGTTACAAGGAGCGCCTTTATCAATGCAAAAAAGTTGTGAGCTTATGGATGCACAGAAAAAAATGTTTGTCGGATATCTGTGCATCCATAAGCTCACAACTTTTTTGCATTGATAAAGGCGTTCCTTGTAACGCCGAAACACGTGTCTGCAGTATCCCTGCTCATTTGTGCATTCGTAACGTTGTTATTTTCTGTATATCTACTTATTATTTTAAGTTTTAAAGGCAGTCTAAAATAGAAATTTAATTGTAAGGGTTAGACACACTTTATCCAATACTAACAGTGAAATGACGATATGATTCATTTGTGGGGTTTGACCAAGAAAGCTTCGAGTCATAAAACAGAAAGGCTATTTTTTTCCTATTAAAACCTACCTAATTATGCGTATTTATGCCATCAGAAAACAAATATGTGTTGATTGCATATATTTTTAATGATTAACCTTTTAAATAGTCCAAGAAAAGCAAAACTATTAAAAAACGCTCCTTTTAATTGTAAAAAAGTCAATTTTTCATTTTTTTTCCAATTTTTCCGGAAAAAAACAGGAAAAAAAAACGTTTTTTTTTTTTCATTACTTCAAAATTTCCGGAAATTTTACATCTCTAAACATATCTAATGCGAAGAAATTAGTTTCATAAATTTGCACGTTTGGCACAATTTGAGCAAGCATGAATATATTATTCGCAAGGCTGAAAACAATTTTAATGACCTATTTGGTGCTCAATACCCACGATTCCGTACGTCGTTAATAATTTTTAACATTGCGGTTAATGACAAATATTACGAACATGAAAAAGCAAACACCTTAAAAAATATGGTAGCATTTGAGTACTGTCATGCAATAATATGTTTATCTGAGAAGGAAACATATTTAATCAGGTATTTATCACACACAAATAATTTTTTCTACTCTCGAAACCAAAAATAGTTGCGTAGCAACGCGCATGGGAAAATTTCAATTATTGAAGGTTCTTGGCGCTATTTAAAAAGTCGCCAATTTGGTAGCTAATTCGGGATACATTGGATCATTCTGAACCTTAAAAAAACTTACGTATTATCACTTTTGTGAAAGAGAAATTGTGGCCAAATGTTGAAGTAATCTCTATGAAGCTGATTACTTTTGGGCAATCTGAAATCAATTTGAATATTATATTTGGCGCTAAATGTACACCATTCCGTAAGGCGTTAAAATAATTTCCAACATTGCGGTATATCATAGCAAATAGTATGGACATGAAAACGAACTATTGATTGGATGTTTGGCGAGAAAATATAGCAACATACTTTGATTGAAAACAGCAATAGGTATAAAGAACAAAATAGTGTTCGTCTGGAAAATAATGCATGACATCTAAGCCTCTACAAATCTAAAGGAGTTCGAAATATGAAACTGAATTTCATTTGTTTTTAAAAAAAGATTAATCTGTTAAACAAATACCTTTTTTATCCTTTATACTTGAGATAGTCATTGCGAAAATTAAAAAAAAGATTAATCTGTTAATCAAATACCTTTTTTATCCTTTATACTTGGGATAGTTATTGGGAAAACTTCCATTATTGAGTGCTCTTGGCGCGATTTAAAAGATCGCCAAATTTACGGTAGCAAGCAATTCCAACTATCTCTCAGAGAGTTGAGTTGATACACTAAATACTCGATTGGATTGATGAAAGCCTTCGAAAATGGAGTTTTAAATTGAAATTACAAAGACAGAATCAGGTCTAAAATTGAAATAAAAAAATAACTACCCATCGGATTTTGTTGAAACTGGTCTCTAAACCTTCCTAGTACCAAAAGGAACAAACAGTGAAAATTTCGGCCAAATCTCTCGGGTAGTTTCTGAGATCTTAGGGAACCCACACATATACACATTTACCAACATTCATTTGTATATATATGGGGGAAGGTGGGGTACCTCGGACCTATTTTCGCTTTTCAATTTTTAATTTCATAATTCTGTACCTCAGAACCAGACTAACGTAAGTCTATTTTCGTTATTTTTCAGTAGAGGGGAAAAACGATGTATTCGACAATCGTTTTTCCCCTCTACCGAAAAAAGACGAAAATGGACTTACGTTAGTCTGGTTCTGAGGTACAGAATTATGTGCCAAATCTAAATACAAATACCTTTATTTGAAACTTTATGATTTTTTACACTACATATAATTATCTTAAAAATTTATTTAACTTATTTCAATTACATTTTTTGTAATAAACATAATAATGCACATAGAACCGAGGTACACCACTAGTGGTGTACCTTGGGTTTTGGGATGGTGTACCTTGGACCAATGATTAGCACGTAAAGAAAACATGATTTTCAGTAAGAACATCACTATTTATCAATTAATAAACCACACATAAATTTAGAAATACATTTTTTATTTGTTTCAAACAGGGGCGTATTTAAGGCCCCCCCCCCCCCCGAAATCGAGAAAGATTTTTTTCAAAAGTAGGTGTTCGGTTCGTGTTTTTTCAAAAAAAAAAAAATCCTTAAGAAAAAAGCCCACTCTCTATTAACATTGTTTTCAAAGGTGTATGTAAGGAAGGGCCCCAGAGGGTCTTTCCCTTCTAACCCCCCCCCCCAAAAAAAAAAAAAATTCGGAATTTTTTTTTTAAATAAAGGTAGTTATTATTATTCGGTTTAAGTTTACTCTTAAATTATTTACATACTTTTAGCTTGAAATACATAAATAAATAAATAATTATTGCTAATAATAATTCGTTAGATGGCACGAGGCAGTGGTGCAACCCAAGAGGGTCAGGGAGCCCTTGCGCTTTACTCAAGAGAAAAAAGAATGTGCCTTGAGAAAATAAAGATATTTCAATTAGAAAACGCATAGAAAAAATCCTAATAATTTTGAATAGAAATCTTTAAATGAAAAATATTCAACATATGTAGATTATTAGTCATCAAATTACATTTCTCTCTTTCTTCTCATTCCCCCTTTTTTTCTAGTCAGTCAGGAAATAAGAGTCTTTGAAATAATGCTACACTCAATAAATTTAAAATAAAATAAAGTGTAACCATTCCTCCCCGGCAAGAAATTTAAAATAAAGTGTAAGTATTCCTCCCAGCAAGAAATTTAAAATAAAGTGCAATCATTTTCGGTTTTAATTTTTTCACAAATAATTTCCAAGCTTTCAGCTGAACAAAAAAAAAAAAAAAAAAAAAAAAAAAATCGAAAAGAGAAAAAAAAAAAATCGTCCAAGCCGGCCGAGCTAGAAGGGGCGCACGTAATTTTCAATCTCTTTACCAGTGGTGAAATTAAATAATAGAGTGCCTCTCAGTGGCGGGTTTAAGGTAGGCTGTCGAGGCCCGTATATCCGCCAAGCATGAATTCAAAGAAATCTCATGAACCCCCTTAAAGAGTCCAAAGAAGTCTTAAAATTTCGCTTTTACAACGTGTGATTTAATTGCAGTTTCAAGACTTCAATATCCAAAAATTTTCGGAAGAGAGTTCATTTCCAGCTTCTTCTTCAATATCTTGGTCAAACATTTCCTCAAATGGCATTTTAGAGATTTAAATTCTAACAGTTAACGGTAATTGATATCCCCCTTACTTTTCTATAGTCTTTAGCTCTAAAATGTGTTTTCAGAAAAGAGAGAGCTCCCAAATTACAGTCTCTATGCCCAAAAATTTTCGGAAGAGTCCCTTAATCCTTTTATTATCCTAAATGTTGTCAGACAAAGCCTAAAAGCAGTTGTTCCTATCAAGAATCATGGCGTAAGCGGCGCTATTGAATTATTTTTAAGGGGCGTTTTTAAAAGTTTTTGTTTTTTTTCTTTCACGTGCGGCTCTCGTTTTTAGAGGGATCTTCGTGGAATTCTTGGATGATAAATTTTTGCTCTTGGGGGTAATAGGCACCTCTGCTAAAAGTAAAATTTTGAGTTTTCAGTTTAAAAAAATAGAGCTTATTCTTGAAGATTCAATGCCGCAAAATTTCGGGGCACAACGCCCGAATCCTGCCTCTTCTCTTGACGGTATTAAAGATAAGCAAAAATGTTTTTAAAACATTAATTTCGGGAGAGTCCTTGCAAACGTTACTACCAAAGATGGTCTAAAGTAACGATGGTTTAAGGTATCAATTTAAAAAATTTTCGGAGGGAGATCCCTAACCATTTTTGTCTCTTAACGTCTCCAAAGAGAACGCGAAATTGCGCATCTATATATCGAAAATCTTTCAGGGAAGGGTCTTTGAACTTTTACTTCTCAAAGATAACTTAAATCAGACTTCAGTTCAAAAAGAAAAACTCATCTTCTTTTCTTTTACTCTATCATGAAGAAATATATCCTGAGTTGTGCTTCAGTGTCAAAATATTTCAGGAGAGACGCCCCGAGTCTTCTCAATTCCTTTAACGTCACTAAAGATAGCCTGAAACTGTGTGTTTACAATTTTTTAAGTTTCAGTAAGTTTCCCAGAGGAGTTTTGATCCTCCAACGTCATCAAAGGTAGCATAAATAATTCTAATTTTGAAAAAAGTTTAGGAGGGAATCTAAAATGTCGTAATTTTCTATCTTTTCCAAAAATTACAATATTTTAATTCAGTTTGAAAATTTCTACATGTCTTACAGTAATAGCGAAAAAAAAAAAGTTGGGGGGGGGGGGGGGGGCTAAGCTTGATTATATGGGCCCCCTCCGAAATAAAAACCTATATACGCCACTGGTTTCAAAGATAAATAAAAATTTAGATCTTATTATCTTGTCACGTTTCCCTTTTTCAAAAATACCAAGATGCTCTAGCTCCTGAAAATTATGCTAGAGATTATTTTTTAAGCTGCACTTATTTCCAACCAAGATTGTAATTGGATGTCTATTCCAAATGTTAACTTCTCGAGCTACCTTTCTGATTCACTAGATAGTATTGGGTGTGGTAGCTTGAATATATCCTTTTTTTCAACTTCATAAATGGTAGGATCTTCTCTTGTGAACTTCTCACAGTTTGGATCTTTTTTCCGAAATTTAACTGCATATTCATCATTAGCAATAGAAAAAATCTCTGCAAGAAAATATTTGATAGCTTTCTTGCAGCAAATTTCACCAAAACAAAATCGCCGATCTAAATATTAATGTTATCTACATCTTCTAGCTCATTAAAATCTTAATCTGAAATATTGGATTCCTCATAAAAATCTTCAATATTCTCAAGTTCAGACTCTGAAGAATAATAAAGTTATATCTTAGCTGACTTGGTAAGGGGTTTTACTGTCTTAGTTTGCTTTACATTTTTCATTGCCCCCTTTTAGCCTTTTTTATTTTAAGACGCTCTTTCCGGGATGTATCGATCAAAATACAAGACGTTCTGTTAGGTTTTCCCCCTATGGGGTCATTTTTTCGGTAGTGCCTTTGGATACGGCCTTATTTCTTCAGGGGAGTGACAATGCTTGGCAAAGAAGTACTAGTTTCAGATGTTGACACACCAGTAAAATCATTTTGTGTGTTATTTTCTTCTTGCTTTTGCACTGAGCAATCATTGACATTTGATGGGAGGAAATTAAAATCTTTAAACGATATTTTCATTCACAGTTATATAAACCGTTCAAGGACTGCAATCCTTGGATAGAATAACCGAGTTGGCGGTGTATTGCACATATAAATGTAGTTAAGAATTCGTCATTAGCTTTACCATAAATCATAATTATGCAGTTGCAAAACTGCATATTAAGTTTATAATTTAAGTTAAAATTTTTAGTTTTTGGAAGGAAACATTTCACTTGAATTTTAAAAGGCATTTCAAACAACTACAAAACATGAAATTTTAGGAGTTGTAATAGTTATGCACTGCAGAAGTGTGTACCTTGGACCAGCCCAATGTACACCACTTGTATTGGGTTCGAGGTACACCACTTGGTTATAAAAAACAAAGTAGCTGACCATTGCGTTACAGTTAGGATTAACTTTGTTTCAAGCACCCGGTGTTATAGCTAGAACATGACTGTATAATGCATAACCCTCATTTCAGAATAAACAATATATGTTTTAGAATAAAAATACCTAAAAGTAACCGGAAAAACTTACTTTTGAATGGTGGATTTCTTTTTTTAATAATACTTCAATCAGATGAGCTTTCAACAGAACAGAAAAGCATGCAGTGAGACCGCTAGAGACACATATTTCAACTACACATGTTGCTATTCAAATATTTTAATAAGCAGCGCTGTAATCAGCCTAGGTCCGAGGTACACATATGTCCGAGGTACACCACTTTCCCCTATAGATAATAGTACTGTCGGCTCCACTTAAACGAATACTGTTGGTTCCAAGAAATATTATTCGATAAAGCGGGGTATTTGATAAGGCGGGAATCTTTAACCTTACGTCTATAGCATGCGTTCGGTGATGTTTTATTCGTATAAGCGGGGTATTCGTTTATCCGTTACCCGATTAAGCGGGGACGACAGTATTAAATATATTACTTTTACGTTTTCAAAGAACGTGAATTTCATCTTTTATTCAGATTTACATACATACCCACAAGTGAAACTAATAAAAGCGTATTAAAAAAGGTAATTGACAACACATTTTGTTTATCAGCAACAACATTTTGATTTTCAGGGATATTTCACTTGAAATGTCATAAGAAATATACGTTTGCATATTCTGAGCTTTTCATTCACTGGCTGAATCGATATATTTTTTACTGTCAAAGCATGAATATGAAATTACTCTTGTATGACCCATTTTACCTCACCTGACCCTAGTTTTAAAATGCAAAACAATCCCCCTCCTGTTATGTTTTTCACCGAATTCGCAAAGTCCTATCATTTTAGCAACTAAAACTCGCGGCAAAAACTAAAGCGTTGTTTTTGCAGTATAATGCTGGCAGCAAAGATTTCAGTTTAAAACTGCAAAATGCACAGTAATAAACTGTAAAGCAAGCAATTATACAGTTTATTACTGCAAAGCAGCAATTTTTACAGTTAAGATCGCAATATTACATTTCTTAACACAAAATTAGCTGTTTTATACTGTAAAAACATCAGTATAATACTGGCAGCAGAGGTTCCAGTTTAAAACAGTAAAATGTGCAGTGATAAACTGTAAAACTACCAATTTTTCATTTTATTACTGTAAAGCAGCAGTTTTACAGTTTATTACTGTAAAATAAGAAATTTTTGCAGTTTGTAACTATAAAATTATCTTTATTATATAGTCTAGTCAATAAAGGGTTTGAAAAAACTAAAAAACATGCAGTTTTAAAAATTGGCATACGGGTATAGGAAGGTCTCCTGATGAACATACTAAAAGTCCCCGGTGGTGAGAGGGGAGCTCGCAGCGCCACCTGGTGTTTTATGGGTGTTTTTTCAGTTTTCCTCCTATATCTCAAAAACTATTGACTTGCGAGAAAAAATGTCAGCTAATGAATTGAAGCACATAAAATTATCTTTAAAACGCTTTTTTTGTTTCTATTATGACTATAATAGTTGCCGAGATATTGAACTTCAAAGTTTGTCCATTTTTGAAAAACCGACTATTTTTCCCCTCTTTTCTATTTTTGCAGCCGCCTCAGTGATTAATTTGATATGATTCTTTTCTTTTTTCGACCTGAAGTAGTACTGGTCATTAGGGTGGAGCGAAAAACAAAAATTTTGGAATTTTTTTCTGTAATACACGGCAAAAGCTGTGCATGCGTAAGTACAAAACACGTGTAAAATATTATCAAGTTTGAACAACTCCTTTAGGGTCCTACCAGGGCTTGAATTTCTCTAAAAATACGAAAAAATGTCAATTTTCAAAATTTTTTTGGAAAATATAAATAATCACCATTTTTGTTTGATAACCATTAAAATGCTTCCTTTTAACACTCTTTTCATGCATCTTCAAAATTATTTGCATACTATTCAGTATTCAGTTCGTACATAAACCGTAAAGTTCCGTGAAATTAACCAAAAATTGACTTTTTTTACTATTTTTTGCACATAGCAATAATTCTTCTTTTGTAATCCAGATTCTATTTTTTTGCAATGAATGGGCAAAATGCAGCTTTTAGTTGTAAATGCAATTATATTTCGTTACATTAACAGCCCAGAACGCACCACAAGGAGGTAGCTGCATTTCGGGTGTCATTCTGCCTTTCCCATCCACCCAGCCACGTTGTTTACATATTTTCAACACATTTATACGGATGCAATTACTATCTGATGTTAAACAGGTTTCTCCTTTTGATTCAAAGTTTGAAGTTTGACTCATGACTCAGTTTTTACCTTGACGATTGCGAGCATATAGTTTTTCATTTAAATTTATATCTTGTCTCTTCCTTCAATAGCAATCTGCAGTTTCACTAACCAGTTTTGAACCTTGAAACAGTCGGAAGTGTAGAAGAGGTATACTTATTGAATCACTGATAAAGTACAACTTGTTTTTGAAAAGTTGTCTTATTAACGTTGCAAGAACTCGGTGGAAGATACCAAAGCTTTAAACAGGGATAAAAGTACTTGATGGACATTGTCAAAGTAATACAGAAAGAAAAAAGTGACCCTGATGTCACTATCAAAAATTGACCTTTCAGTCATTGGCTTTCATTATTTGAGCTAACAGAGTTATGAAGCTGTTGATTTTCAAGCTGAGTTTCTAATGAGATAAAGATACTTGTCAGTTATATCATTAAAAAATACGCTTCTGTATGGTTCAAGAAATTAGAAATTAAAAAAAAAAAGAAAGAAAATTTCCATGGAGCTGTAATTATATTTAAAATTACACATTCTATAAAAGTTTAAAACTATAAGAATAAATTGACTGGTTAACGCGTGTTTACTTTCCTCCCATTAATGATGTCAATTAAAAAAATATCATAGTTTGAACTTTCAAAACTTAATATTGGTCATAAAAGTTCTCATTTAGTTATCAAGTGTTTTCTGATGTTGTATGCCTTTCCGTAACCCAACTCCTTTACAGTTTGACTATCGTCCACTGCCGTGCATGGCCAATTACAAGTTCTCAAAATGAACAAAGCAGGCATTTCTTCGAATCAGCGGATCCACGAAGAAGAGAAGATTATCAATTAAATGAATTATAGATTGCGTAACTTTCATTATACATACAATTCCATGTTTCACGAAATTTTCTTTATTTTTTTTTTTTTAATTTCTAATTTCCTGAACAATAATATTATTTAAAGATATAACTGACGAGTATCTTCATCTCATTAGAAATTCATCGAAAAATTAACAGATTCATTACTCTGTTAGCTCGAATTGACGAACGCTAATGACTGAAAGGTCTCCGATTTTTGATAGTGAGAACAGGGTCACTTTTTTCTTTCTGTATTACATTGACAATGTCCATCAAGTACTTTTCCTCTTTTTTTAATCCGTTTTTAAAGCTTCGATATCTTCCACTGAGTTCTTGCAACGTTAATAAGTTAACTTTTAAAAAACAAGTTGCACTTTATCAGTGATTCATTAAGTATACCTCTTCTACACTCCGACTGTTTTAAGGGTTTAAAACTGGTTAGTGAGACGGTAGACTGCTATTGGAGGAAAAGACAAGATATGAATTTAAATGAAAAACTTTATGGCTCGCAATCATCAATGACAAAACTGAGTCATAAGTCTAACTTCAAACTTTGATTCAAAAGGTGAAACCTGTTTAACATCAGAAAGAAATTGCATCCGGAAATATGTGTTGAAAATATGTAAACAATGAGGCTGGGTGGATGGAAAATGCAGAATGACACCCGAAGTGCAGCTACCTCCTTGTGGTGCGTTCTGGGCTGTTAATGTAACGAAATATAATTGCATTTACAACTAAAAGCTGCATTTTCCCCATTCATTGCAAAACAATAGTATCTGGATTACAAAAGAAGAATTGTTGCTATGTGCAAAAAATGGTAAAAAGAAGTAAATTTTTGGTTAAGTTTACGAAATTTACGGTTTATGTACGAACTTAATACTGAATTGAATGTAAATAATTTTGAAGATGCATGAAAAGATTGTTAAAAGGAAGCATTTTAGTGGAATTAGAACAAAAATGGTGATTATTTATTTTTTCCAAAAAATTTTAGAAAATGGACATTTTTTTCGTATTTTTAGAGAAATTCAAGCCTTGGTAGGACCCTAAAGGAGTTGTTCAAACTTGATAATATTTTAAACGTGTTTTGTACCTACGCATGCACAGCTTTTGCCGGGTATTACAGAAAAAAATTCCAAAATTTTTGTTTTTCACTCCACCCTACTGGTCATTAAGGCGATTTGATTTCTTTAAACGGGGAGGCTGGTTGGGAAGGAAGGAGGCGAGGAATGAAGGAAGACAAAAATATGTGCAAGTGTACTTTTCACTTATTTTTCCCTCTGGTACTGTTCAGCAAACGAAGGCCCAAAAAGAGGGTGAAAAAATAGTTTTTAAAATTGGCATTCACGTGCAAAAAGGGCTCCTGATGAACGCACTAAAAGTCCTCGGTGGTAGGGGGTGAGCTCGCAGCGCCAGCAGGGATTTTGGGTGCGTTTTTTGAGTTTTCGTCTTATATCCCGAAAACTATACATTTGCCAGCAAAATCATCAATTGGTAAATTAAAGGACATAAAAATACCTTTAAAAAGAATGGCTAAGTATTTTGTAACTGAAATAGATGGAATCAACTTGATATTTAATTTCTAAACTCGTGATATTTTTAAAACCTATCTTGTTTTTTTTCTTCTTTCTTTATTTTTTGGGACTGCGAAAGGCACATTAATCCCTTTTTTCAAAATTTCGATAGTGCTGTGCTATTTAAGTCAACTAAGGTCCAAGAAGACCTTAAATCATGTTAAAAATAAAACTTATACCCTTCTGCGAAAAGGATAAAAAATTAAAATAATGATAAAAAAAGTCCAAATATTTAAAAAAGAAATAGAATAATGCAAGAAAATAATGAAAATGAGCAGATGTAGAATAAATATAAACTAACATGAAAATGACATTGTACTCTAGTTAAATGGTATTTTCGTCATCTGACTGTTCATCTAATGTGATATCTAATTTTGAGCAGTTAAGGCAGATACCCTGGTAGTTTATGCAAGCAATGCTGCAGTTTATCCTTGATTTTTTGCAGCCGCATCTTGTACCATATCCTTTCGTGCATGAACAAAAAATCATGGAGAGAATGGAGTCAGGAGAAGGAAGCCTTGAAGTTGTTATAGGTTTCCATGATGTTCCGGCTTTTTTCCATCCCCAGGCATCGGGTGGAAGTAATCTCCCCAACCACTTTTGATAAAACTCTTAATGAATGAACTTTTGCTGCATCTTCTGTAGGTGGGAAAGAAGCAAGAGCTGGTTTTATTTTTCTTGCTGCTCTCTTAAAAGATATAAATCTCTGTTAATTCAGAAAAGTTACATTTACTGGAGCCCCATATAAGGCCAAGAAAAATGATTGGCCTGCCTCCGCTACCTGCTCTGGTATAGAAAGGGGGTTTGAGAACACTTCCAGAACATAGCTCAACGATTGATTTTTTTGCAACAACTTTATGAATTTCGCTTTGCCTTTGTTACATGTAGCTGATGTTGTGTCGCAGCCGGAGAAAGCACGGAGGAAGAGAATTTGAACTTTGAACTTGCAAGTGTTTTGTAATTCTTGTGAATAAAAAATCTTGGTGTGCACTTTATCTTTGCCTGGTTTAAGGAAAAAAATATGATGATTACTTGGAGTTAAAGCTATTTATAAAACAAGATCAACGTCTTCACCTACGACAACAACATTTTTTTTTTCAGAGAGATTTTTCCAAAGTTATTTGAATTATCATGGTATCAGCATCATCATCACTCAAACCAAACTCAATGCCAGATTTTA
>JAXGGA010023686.1:0-13100 GCA_038373865.1 Uloborus plumipes | reverse complement strand
TTGATTACTTACTATATCAATCGGGTGTCTATGAAGTTAGAAAATTGAGAAGAAGAGTTAAATCTAATAAGAATTTTTTTCAGAAAGTGAAATAATGACGAATTTGTGTAACAGACGTATCAAAATATAATGGGATTTTCAAGCAATGAATTTAATCAACTGATAATGCGTAAAGATATTTTAGTATCCTTTTAAATTTAGTTCAAACATTGGTATAATGTAAAACCAATCGATAATTCCTTTTATCTCATTAGCTTTTTATCCATCCGAGATTGAAATAAGGTCAAATTATTCCGTTTATATATATATTTTTTTTCGCCTTTCACATATCAAGCAAATTTCTTCACAAAATGTGAACTTTAGGCACATTTTTTTACTTTTTAGTATGCTATACACTCCATGACTCTAGAAAAGTACCGTAGTTTTTAATTCATACGGTTTTCATTTTTATGTCTCTCGCCTTATTTCAAAATGGAATTGCCCAAATGTGATCTTCTAACGAAATAATACATTAATTCCATTTAATATTGTTTTAAACCAGCAATCCAAAAGTTAAAATATTTTATTTGTATAAATTAATGCATATGTCATTTTAAATTCTGAACATTATCGGCATTTGTCGTATTTAAATGTGATAGGAAAGCACACATGGGATTGCAAGAAAAAACTCGTTAAAGCCACGAAAAAAAGGTGCCATACTGAACGTTAAAATTTGTCATACTTCATATTTCAAAAAAAAAAAAAAAAAAATTCAACTAAAACATTTGTTTTTTTCTTTTCTTCATCAAGTGGAGATTTGTTAAAACCTGTGCTTAAACGAGCTCGTGATAAAAGCTGTTATGAACCCAACGGTGTCATCTTGGATTTTAATTTGTTGCAACTGAAAATGAAGGCCTCTAAGGAAATTGAGGAATTAATTTTCCTTACCCGTACATGCCTTGAACAATGTTCTTTTGCTTTTAATGGACGATTTTACACTATGTCAGACGGTTTGGCTATGGGTAACCCACTAAGCCCCATTCTTAGTGATATTTATATGCATTATTTTGAGGTCGAGTTGTTCCAAAAATTACAGTTTCAATTTTACGTTAGATATGTTGACGATTGTTTTGTTCTAATGAACCATAACCAGTTCCATAATGACGATGTTTTATCCGTTTTAAATGCTATAGATCCTCATATTCAATTCTCTTGTGAGAAAGAACAGGATAATTGCATTCCCTTTCTTGATGTTTTAGTTTCTTGTACAGAATTCGGCTTTGAAACTACCGTTTATCGCAAACCTTTTGCTGTCTCGTTACCTCCTCATCGACTTTCATCTCACCCTCCTAGTCAAAAATATGCTGCATTTAATTCTTTTGTTCAGCGTGCTATTAATCTTTGTTCTTCACCGGAACTTCTTAAAGCAGAACTCAACTATCTTAAAGCTGTGGCTCTTGATAGAAACTATCCTCATACTTTGATTGATTCCATTTTTAAAAAACTTTCTAACAAATCCGAAACAACTTTTGTTAAGAGAACTTTCATTAGAAAGAATTTGGTTGTTTTGCCATTCTTTCCCTCTGTGAGTTATCAGGTTGCTAAGATTCTCAAACGTTTCAATTTCCAAGTGGTATTCTCCCCTACGAATAAACTATGTTTCTCTTCCCTTAAAGATCCCATTCATCCTCTTAACAGTTGTGGTATTTATAAAATTAATTGCAATTGCAATCTCTCTTATATCGGACAAACGCGACGTGCTTTGAAATTCCGCTTAAAGGAACATCAGAATTATGTGAAAAAGCAACAATTGAATAAGTCTAGTATTGCGCAACATTGTTGGGAAAAGAATCATTCTTTCGATTTTAATTCTTTTCAAATTGTCCAAAAATGCCCCAACCCATCAGATCTTGATTTTTGGGAATCCTTCCATATTTTGAAAAACAGTTCTGACTTAGTTAACGATCTCAATGCTATTCCTTATTTTTCTGCTGTTTGGCGTCCTTTTGTATAATTTTGCCTTTTCCCTTTCTAATTTATTCCTCTGATTTTGCTGGCATTTTCCATTTTCTACTTGTCTTTATTTTTCTTTCTTTCTTCTTTTCTTTTTTGTTTTTTCATTTACCGATTCGCTTTCTTTCATTCTGCTCTTTTTTTGTTCTTGCGGTTAACAGTTTAATATGGTGTTTTTTTGTTATGTTAGCCTTTTGGCTTATCGTGTCGCCAATCGAATTCTTTCTTTCCATTTCGGACCTGGTTGAAAGCTTCGGTTCATTCTTTATTTTCCCATTGGATCTTTTTTGGCTTCGAATTTTTTTATTGGTGTTCATGTAATCCGCTATGTTTGCTTTTTAAGCTGTTCGCTTCTGTTTCCGTTGCTTTTGTCGGATGTCTGTGCATCCATAAGCTCACAACTTTTTTGCATTGATAAAGGCGTTCCTTGTAACGCCGAAACACGTGTCTGCAGTATCCCTGCTCATTTGTGCATTGTAACGTTGTTATTTTCTGTACAATAGAGCTCATTTGAAAAACTGACAAGACGGAAAACTCACATGTGTTCACCAAAGGGTGGAAATACTGTCCGTCCGTGAAAACCGAGCCTTGCAATCTCGAACGATTCCACTTAAAAAAAATAGGGGGGGGTGATGGGTTGTCAGTGGGAGCTTTCCGAAGTTTTCAATTTGAATCTTGCATTTGCTATTCTTTTAACACATTCAATTAAACTATGTAGTATCGTTCTACGTTGTTTGATACGGCTCCAAATGCTTCTTATTATTATTCCCCTTTATGTTATCTTACCTATCACCCGTATTTTGGTAAGATCAGAGAAGACCTGACGCATGCCTAAATACGCGGAATGTTTTAACTTAAAAAATCAGACAGTAATTGCGTAGATTGCGCCATTGAAATTTTGGAAGGGGTGTTTTTGGGAGTTTTTTTTTTTTTTTTTGAGGAGGGCTCTCATTCTTGGGGAGTGAGAATTCGTGATACTTAAGGTGATTGGGGGGATGGGCACCTCGGAAGAACCAAATTCATACAAAATAATCAAGTAAAATGAAAAAAATCCTTACCATGAGAAGAGTTATTGCCACTTCTGTTGGAATTATCCATTTGCTAATAGCTTTCATTTTGAAAGAGAAGGGAACTCCGACTTTCGCACTTTCAAAGAAAGTCGTCTCACTCCCACAGTACATAATATCTCACGTTTCCGTTAAATCAGCACTGAAATCAAAAGTCTAAACGATGTTGGCTGTGATATTTTTGTCCTCAATCGGATATGCTTTAAGTATCCTCCTTCAACTGATCGTTAATAGAACATTAGTAGTGTTCTTGAATTTGGTTCGTCCAAATACAATGAAAAGTTCTCTCGTATATCAGGGCATTTTTTTTTTTATTCACATCCCTAAATTACATGCATCCTGTATTCAATTGCTCGACTTGTAATTCTTTCCTATTGACTTTTATTCTTCAGAATGGGCAAATGTTCGGTGTCTTGTGATTTGGTTATGAGACTCAGAATTCAGATGAAAATAAGTTGTAAGATTACGTCTAAGTGAGTTTTTGTCGTCATATTTCAAAATATTTTTTTTTTTTTTACCATGTTAATTCACTTAAAATAAGCCAATCGTTTTAGGGAATGCAGTTCTTTTGAAGGAAGAGTTGTATTGCAAATTGATCATAAATTATAGTGCATCAGAGTCGTCAACAGAACAGAGGCCTAGCTGGTGGTAAAATCACATCTGAAAATTCTTAAGAGATTAGAGAGGTATTCGCGAGAAAGGGGGATCAGGGGTGAGTGGTCTGCAATCGTTGTTGTATAGAAAATACTATTTTTCTCCCAACACAAGCAATTCATACAGTCTCTTTTACCTTGACAGTGTTAAGTTGGCTCATGGACAAGACATAGATTTCGCTCGGTATGTATCCTCTGGTGACATTAAAATTAAGAGAAAGTCTTTTTCCACAAAAATTGTATTCTCGTCTGTCCCGAAAATTTGTTTATTTCTTAATTAAAATCAATTTGGTTGAAACAAATGCATTTTGAAGTGATCAAAAAGTTTTTACGTGAGATATGGCATGATTATTGGCTTTATAATATACTTCATTATTAAACCTTATTTTTTTAAGGGGGAGGGGGTGGTGGGGGGGGGGGGGTATCGCGCATTTACCGCAACATATGACTGAATTCGATAGAAGATATTCAAACTTATTCACATAGAGTTTAAACACTTTGTGGGGGTAAACGTAGTTGAATTAATGGTAATTCATCACACTAGATAAGGTTTTCACCTTTATAGTATTCATTTTATCATAGAAAAGTAATGAATCGTAAACAGTAAAATAAAATTAAATTTCTAACGTTTTCATTTTTTTTCATTCTGAATCGTCGTTCAAAATGAATTTGTTGATCTATTCTGTGTTGCCATTTTTATCGTTTATTATTCTTGTATATGAAAAATACCCAAACAAATGATGATCAAACAACTTATATTTCAAGAAAAAAGAGTTGAAAATTTTTCAAGGAGCTCAATCATATATTCTCATTAAAATTAAATGTTTCTTTTTTCATGTGAAAAAAAATATCTAATTCTAGGTTCAATTACAATTGGGCTCGCAAAAATTTCTTTCAGTCGAAAAACATTCCTTTTTATCGTCAGTAAGTTCGCAATGAATCATTAAGTCTTTCTTGCGATTTTCCTTCGAAAATCGCAACGAGTTATTAATCTAATAACTGATTGAGTTCTTTAACCTGTTAAAAAAACTGTTAATTTTGCGCATTGCTTCCGATCAAATTCCGTTTCTTCAGAAGCAATTAGAAGTAGGAACTTCAAAAATTATTCTAATAAAAAACACGCATACTTATCGTCTGTATTTCCGGAGCGAATCATCATTTTCGAATATGTTGCCATATTTCACCAAAAAACATTCAATTAAATTCAAGCTGTTGATTTCAATAACGCACACACATATTTAAAACAAACACTTCATGCCTTTTCAGTTTCACAGCAAGACACATACAATTAGGAGAAATAACTTTCCAACAATCCTTCATATCTTCTAATTAAAAATGAGGAAAACCTTTCAAACTATGTATCAATTAATATCCGCCTCGATTGAACCGTAACACTTCATTTCGTAAACAAGAGCGATATTCTATCGCCGATTCCCGCTCAGAAAAGGAAGGCTTCAATTACGTCACATGAGTGACTTCCTGCTGTTCTGTGAGGGTGGCGCCCAGTTCGACTTCTATTTTTTTTTTCAGTTTTTTTTTTTCAGTAGAACACATTCATTAGTTAATCCCATCACAAACGCGCACGGTGTAAT
This sequence comes from Uloborus plumipes, assembly GCA_038373865.1. Classification (NCBI taxonomy): domain Eukaryota; kingdom Metazoa; phylum Arthropoda; class Arachnida; order Araneae; family Uloboridae; genus Uloborus; species Uloborus plumipes. Next base: position 7,796 of record JAXGGA010023686.1, on the reverse strand, counting down.
GTATGGCAAAGGCTTGGCGAACTTCTTTCCTCTGATACTTTGATGATAATCCAAGAGAATAAATATTCTTTTTAACTACACTTTTTTGCATTCCGTGACATCTATATTTGCTTGCTCTTAGAAAGACGTCACCATAAAAATGTCTTTCCAACTTGTGCATTGTGTGATTGGGTTTCTAAATTTGGGTTTGTCTGGGAAGCTGTTCTATGAGGAGTTTAGCTGTCGGAAAACGTGCCCTGTTGTTGGGTTAAATTTGCCTGGGAATAAAAACTAAATAATGATAATAAAAATTAAAAAAAAAAAAAAAATCTGCCTTAGTGGATTCCAAATTTTTTTTGAGTAAAACCTCTGTTTCGAAATGAAAATTTTCCCCTGGTACTCTTCCACGAGTTAAAAAAAAAAAAAAAAAAAAAAAAAAAAATTCTAACCAACAAGCAAAAAATCAATAAAACTCGTGTGCCTGCGATGCAGAACTTTTATTTATACTCAAGGGGTTCCACAAAATATTGCAAAAAAATCACAATTAATAAGTTTCTAATTAATTGCAAAGTTTTACAACTTTGCGGCTCTCTTGTGAATACGTCATTGCTCCTAAAGAGCAGTGATGCACAGTTTTTACGAGATGTAATTCCCTCCAAGAGAGAAGGCGCACCCCCCCCCCCAATTCTACGGGGTAGGCTTCTGAGTGAGAGGCCTCCCCCCCCCCAAAAAAAAATGAGAAACATACCCTTTAAAATACCCCAAAATATTTCAATAGGGCAAAATTTTGCCAGGAACATTCCCCCGGAATAATCTCAAAATTAAGAGCAAGAATCTGAGAAAGTGTCACGCCTGTGATTCATGACGTCTCAGATTTTTTCCAAAAAATTATCAAATGTTTATTATCTTATTGAAAAACCAAATCCAGAATGTTTTGCTCTAAAGTTGAGTTGTTTAGTTTTTATGGAGCCCTAAAGTGCGGCATCAAAAATTAAGCGGATTTTCCAGACATGGAAGTTGCTGTGAGCCAAAACTCTTACCAGGAACTGTTGAACTCCAATTTTCTTTTTGTATATGGAATACAGAAGGTTCAAACTTTATAAAATGAATGTTAAATTTGAGGTAAGTGGATGCCGTAAGGTCAGTGAAGGCCCTCAAAATAAGGCATTTTTGATATTTTCCAGCATTTTTGAGGTCCAAAAACAGCTTGTACATTTCAGTTGCCACGGCAAAAGTAGTGTCAATTAAAAGACCAGTGTAAGTACTTTAAAATAATGTATAAAAAACCGAGGAAAGTTCAACGTGCTTTTAGTTGCGTAAGGCCGAAATATGAAAAATGTTATATTTTACCGATATTCAAACGGTCATAATTTCCTCTGCCAGCAACATATTAAAATTTTTTTTTGTCAATGTCACACTATTCTTTGTCTTAACAGAACAGTTGAGTCCTTTGAGACGAAATGTAAAAAAATTTTTTACAAAAAATGTATTTTTTCCTGTGCATTTTTTGTAAAAAAAATTTAAGCATTTCACCTCAAAGGACTCAACTGTTCTGAATACAAAGAATAGAGTATGACATTGGCAAAAAAAAATTTCAATATGTTGTTTGCAGAGGAAGTTATGACCGTTTGAATATTGGTAAAATACGACATTTTTGATATTTCGGCCTTACGCAACTAAAAACACGTTAAACTTTCCTCGGTTATTTATACATTATTTTAAAGTGCTTACACTGGGGTCAATCCATGTGAGATCATACAGACCATGTTGCTCACTATTTTTGATTTTTAAAACTTTTTGCCTGTTAATTAACTGTTATATTGGGAGCATGAAACAATGGTTTAAAAAATTTAAAACTTCAGAATTTTTTTTGGCAAGCACTTTTCAGTAGCTGCGGAAGCGACTTTTCGTGAAAAGAGTACTTTGTGAAGATGCTTATAACTTTTTTATTTATAAATATATCAAAATGATTTAAAAACCACTTGATTGAGCAAAAGATGATCTAAATTTCTATACCAGTTATTTTTCTGATAATTAGTAACAAATTTGTGTAAAATTGGCTTAAAAATAAGATTTTTTGTGTGAAATTTTACATTTTTGGCATAAAAATATTAGTAGAAGGAATTAAGACTCACCCTTACTTATTTTTCCCTTGAATCAAGACACACGGCAGTGTGTCAGCCAAGTTCGCCCTGCACATCTGCTATACTTCGCAGCAGTTTAACTTGGCAGTGACGTCACTACGGGCGGAGCCAACAGCGTGACGTTAGCCTATGAAAAACGAGCTAGATAAAACGTCACAGCCTACTTGGCGAATTAGAGGAGACCGCTGACTGCTTGTGAGCTCTTATTGGCTCCGCCCGTAGTGACGTTACTGACAAGTTAAGTTGCTGCGAAGTATAGTGTATCTTCACACGAACCATTTCGGGCTACTTTCGACCCCTCCGTTTCTCAAGAACTACTTCATCTAGATGCTTTAAATTTTGTAAGTCTATTAGAGTGACATAGAGCACCCATAATCCTAAATTTTATGAATATATCTCTTTTAGTTTTAAAGTTATTAATATTTGAAAAGTAAAAATATGGCGATTTTCTTATTTAGATTATACACTCACTCATCAAAATGTTTACCTACTTCCAAGTGTCTCAGAATCTTAAAATTTGGCATCAAGGTATATTTCCATACACTAACTATGGGAAAAATCTAAAAAGTCCAAAAACTACATTAAACAAGAAGTTCTGTCAAGAACTAAACGAGCCTACTTTCCCGTACATCGATATCGGCATTCTAGCATCTGATCAATATTCTATTAATTATCTGAAACTGAAAATTATGTCAAACATACCTTTATAGCACTTAAAGCTGATTTCTAAAAGCAAAATATACCCCTCGCATCAGATGAAATAGACACGTAAAAAGTAAATAAACGAGTAAATAAAGTTTTGTCGCACCATTTAAAGAACGTAACTGTCATAGTTCTTCCGTAGAAAAATTCCACAATCGGTTTCAAAAGAAAAAAAATTAATAAATAAAATAAAAGAACATCAAAACACATTTAATCAAAGAAAGAAAAAAAATCGTTATAAAATGTCTCGAATTTCATTTTTAATCCGTTGCCAGTTAATAAATATAAATAAAGAATAAAATGCTCTCGTGAATGAAAAATTTTTGTTAACAAAAAAAAATCGTCTGCCAAAAAAAAAAAAAAAAAAAAACAATAGTTATAAATTAAACAAAACAAATAAATAAATAAACAAAAAATCGTCTGACAAGTCAGTCCTTTTTTCTGAGCCTGCATTTCCGCCATGTTTGCGTTGTCGGAAAAGGAATCAGAGTCCTCACAGAAGATTATTCAGAAAAGTACTTTACAATACATTATTTAACAAAACCATTTTCTTGCAAAGTTAGTTTGAAGGAAATCCGCCTTGAAGTTCAGAATCAACATTCAATTTAAATTTCTCCGTAGGCGCTCATGTTAACATTTTTTCTGAACGGTTCATAATTGAACGAAAAATGGTTCAAATTGAAAAGTGAAATATAGGAATGAACCTCTCCAAAATCTTTCGAACAAAAAAAAGTTTATTCAATTCGGACGGTTCACGAAAAAGTTATTAGGTGGGGAAAGGTTGTTTGAACGGTTCAATGTTGAACGAAAAAAATGTTCAAATTGAAAATTTAAATACGGTAATGAAGCATCCTTGCCGAGATCTTTTGAACAAAAAAAAGTTTGTTTAAATCGGACTGTTCATTCAAAAGTTATTAGGTGTGAGAGCTTGTTTGAACGGTTCAATGTTGAACGAAAAATTGTTCAAATCGGAAATTTAAAAACGGGAATGAAGTATTCTTGATAAGATCTTTCGAACAAAAAAAAGTTTATTCAATTCGGACGGTTGACTTAAAAGTTATTAGGTGGGCAAAGGTTGCTTGAACTGTTCAATGTTGAACGAAAAATTGTTCAAATCGGAAATGTAAATACGGGAATGAAGTATCCTTGATAAGATCTTTCGAACAAAAAAAAGTTTGTTCAAATCGGACTGTTCATTAAAAAGTTAGTATCGCGAGGCAGGTTGTTTGAACGGTTCAAAGTTGAACCAAAAATTGTTCAAATCGAAAAATCAAATATGGGAATGAGCTGTACTCGCCGAGATCTTTCCAACAAAAAAAAAATTTGTTCAAATCGGAATGTTCAATCAAAAATTATTAGGGGGGGACAGACAGACCGACCGACCGACCGACAGACCGACACACAAATTCTCCATCTCAATACCCTACTTTCAAATTTTTATTTTTTCGATATTCATTTTACCTTTTTATTTCTTTTTGGCTTTTTTTTAACTTGGCGATATTTTTTGGGCTTGGCGATATTTTTTGTACTTGGCGATATTTTTTGGGCTTGGCGATATTTTTTGGGCTTGGCGATATTTTTTGGGCTTGGCGATATTTTTTGGACTTGGCGATATTTTTTGGGCTTGGCGATATTTTTAGGGCTTGGCGATATTTTTTGGGCTTGGCGATATTTTTTGGGCTTGGCGATATTTTTTGGACTTGGCAATATTTTTTGGGCTTGGCGATATTTTTTGGGCTTGGCGATATTTTTTGGGCTTGGCGATATTTTTGAACTTGGCGATATTTTTTGGGCTTGGCGATATTTTTTGGACTTGGCGATATTTTTTGGGCTTGGCGATATTTTTTGGGCTTGGCGATATTTTTTGGGCTTGGCGGTTCACTTAAAAGTTATTAGGTGGGGAAAGGTTGCTTGAACGGTTCAATGTTGAACGAAAAATTGTTCAAATCGAAAATGTAGAGTAGATACGGGAATGAAGTACCCTTGAAAAGACCTTTCGAACAAAAAAAAGTTTGTTCAAATCGGACTGTTCATTCAAAAGTTAGTATCGCGGGACCGGTTGTTTGAACGGCTCAAAGTTGAACCAAAAATTGTTCAAATCGAAAAATCAAATATGGGAATGAGCTGTACTCGCCGAGATCTTTCCAACAAAAAAAAGTTTGTCCAAATCGGAATGTTCATTCAAAAGTTATTAGGGGGGGACAGACAGACCGACAGACCGACAGACCGACCGACACACAAATTCCCCATCTCAATACCCTACTTTCAAATTTTTAATTTTTCGATATTTATTTCATTTTTTTGTTTCTTTTTGACTTTTTTTTACTTGGCGATATTTTTTGGACTTGGCGATATTTTTTGAACTTGGCGATATTTTTTGGACTTGGCGACATTTTTTTGATGCATTAAGCCAATTTTAATGCTTTTTTCGTCTCTTTTATTTTTAACGGGAAAGTAGGCTAAAAAGCAAGAAAAAAAGCATTTCTTTTATGAGTATCTTGGCGCGATTTATAAATGGTTCGTCAAACAAAAACGCCAAAATGCTTGTAAAACGTTGCCAAAAATAAGATTTTTAAGTTTAAAATCAAATATTTTATTGTAAGCTGTTTCAAGGCTTAGTTTGAATTGACGGAAGATTAAAATGGTTTATCAAGATGAAATAAATAATTCGAATTCTAGAGATTGACTATGCCACCTTGCGGTGACTTAAGATATTAACCATGTAGTTAAAATATTCTATTCTTCTTTTAAGAAAAATATAGGGTAAACACGAGGATAATTTACTTGTTTTACCTGTTTCTTTCGTCATTGATCATAAATGCAGCGTCTCCTATTATTTATTTGAAATACGAGTAAAATCATTAAAATTAAAAATATGTCGAATGTAGCATGGCCTATGTTATATCTGCGTTGTCAGCGTAACTGAAATTTCATGTTATGTGTGTATTAATTTGTGTCTAAATGAAAGCATAGCCGCTACTTCGGCTTTTCAAAAATGCATGATATCCCAACAAAAACATAAATGTGAACAAGAAGTTCTGTCAAGAACTAAACGAGCCTACTTTCCCGTACATCGACATCGGCATTCTAGCATCTGATCATTATTCTCTTGATTATCTAAGACTAAAAATTATGTCAAACATACCTTTAAAAGCAAAATATACCTCTCTCATCAGATGAAATAGACACATAAAAAGTAAATAAATGAATAAATAAAGTTTTGTCGCACCTTTTAAAGAATGTAACTGTTACAGTTCTTCCGTAGAAAAATTCCTCAATTGTTTTCAAAAAAAAATTAAAAGTACAAAGTACATCAAAACACATTTTATCAAAGAAAGAAAAAAAAAAGAAAAAAAAAGAAAAAAAAAAACTCGTCCGTTGATAAAATGTCTCGAATTTCACTTTAAATCCGTTGCCAGTTGTTAAATATAAATTAAGAATAAAATGCCCTAGTGAATGAAACATTTTTGTTACAAAAAAAATCGTCTGCCAAAAATAATAATAATAATAATAATAAATTCAATAAAACAAATGAATAAATAAACAAAAAATCGTCTGCACAGTCAGTCATTTTTTTCGAACTGTTTACTCAAAAGTTATTAGGGGTGACAGCTTGCTTGAGCGGTTCAATGTTGAATGAAAAATTGTTCAAATCGGAAATGTAAATACGGGAATGAAGTATCCTTGAAAAATTCTTTCCAACAAAAAAAAGTTTGTTCAAATCGGACTGTTCATTAAAAAGTTAGTATCGCGGGACCGGTTATTTGAACGGCTCAAAGTTGAACCAAAAATTGTTCAAATCAAAAAATCAAATATGGGAATGAGCTGTACTCGCCGAGATCTTTCCAACAAAAAAAAGTTTGTCCAAATCGGAATGTTCATTCAAAAGTTATTAGGGGGGGACAGACAGACAGACCGACCGACAGACCGACCGACACACAAATTCCCCATCTCAATACCCTACTTTCAAATTTTTAATTTTTCGATATTCATTTTACCTCTTTATTTTTTTAACTTGGCGATATTTTTGGACTTGGCGATATTTTTTTTAACTTGGCGATATTTTTTGGACTTGGCGATATTTTTTGGACTTGGCGATATTTTTTCGATGCATTAAGCTACTTTTAATACTTTTTTCGTCTTTCTTTTATTTTTAACGGGAAAGTAGGCTAAAAAGGAGCCAAGTTCGGTTGAAACAACGTTTGGGCAGTTTGAAGCAGCGGTGCCACCGACAAAAGAGTTGAAATCTAACAGGCTCCAAGTTCTATAGCTGTTCTGTTAACTACAGTCGTGAGAGTTATTGAACTGTTAATTAATTTATTTCAATAACATTTCGTTAGTTCCTTTCGTATCGGCTTCGGAACTGGGCAAGTTTTAATCGTCACGTTCAAAAAAGTCCGACTTCCGTCAGTTAGAAATGAACTTGCCAAGTTATAAGAAGCCGATATGAAAAAAACTAACGAAATGTTATTGAAATAAATTAATGAACATTTCAATAACTCTCACGACTGTAGTTAACAGAACAGCTATAGAACTTGGAGCCTGTTAGATTTCAACTCTTTTGTCGGTGGCACCGCTGCTTCAAACTGCCCAAACGTTGTTTCAACCGAACTTGGCTCCTTTTTCACATTTATGTTTTTGTTGGGATAGATATCTCATAGGACTATTCCCAGAAGTAGTGTGAAACATTTGAAGACAGTCTTTTTTTTTATATAATTTGTCAAACTTGGCATTTTGGAGAAAAAATGCTAACTTTGATATTTAATATCTGAAAAGGGACTGAATGAAAATCTACAAAAATTTAACTGGATAACCTTCTTATTGTAGTAAATATGTAGCAAAATTGTTATGAGTGATATCGTTCTAGTTTTAGAGATTTGGAGCCGCGAAGTTGACTGAAAAATTTCATTTATTTTGACGCCAAAAAATCATCACATAATGCAAAATTAATTTTTCTCGTAAATTAGATAG
>JAXGGA010023685.1:0-13102 GCA_038373865.1 Uloborus plumipes | reverse complement strand
AGCAGTTGATTCAGTCAACCACTGGTTAAATATACCGGCGTATACATTAACAGGGGTGCAGAAAATGTTTTCCCGTCCAACATTTCCCCCAATTTGTACGAAAATTTCCCCAAACTTTAACAATATATGTAAAAGCTTAGATAAAAATTAATTTTGCATCACAACTGACATACCACAGTAAAATAAAAGTCAAAAGTGTTGCACTGAGTACTCCGCAGATATTATAATCAGCAAATACTCATATGTGAAGAGAAAGAGTACAGAAAATTGAGAACTGCTAGATAATTGATTGAATATAAACTTACAGTATGCAATAGTTTATTACATAGAGTATACACGTAGAAACATTACTACTGTTTGACTCATTAAATATGACTGCATAAGCACCCTAGTAGCGATTCCTGTTCACAAGTAGCGAATGGCTTCTAACGGAAAAGTGAAAATGAATTGATAATCGTTGTAAAAAAAAATAATTATAATTTAGGATGTATACAAACATTTTCAATCTTGCGGAATACTTTGTATTGAATCAGCAAAATTTCCCCAAACAACCAAAATTTCCCCCGATCTAGGATCGCCGGATCGGACATATTCTGCACCCCTGTACATTAACTGTGTAAGATGAAGCAAAATTTAAATTCAAGACCAAAAATACATTTAAAAATTTAAAAGCTGATATCATTGAATACAAGAAAGACCAAAAGGAAAGAAATGCCTTACACAGATGTGATGACAGGAGTCTGCACAACAGTTTTCTTGATATCTTTCTGCTTATGGACATTTGTCGAGCTGCTTTCGGCATAAACAATATTATCTGCTGAGAGCATGATATAGCTCTCTTCCTCTCCACACAATGGATTTTGAACAGATTGTTGAGAAAGTTCTTGGCTGCTTTGTTCTTCCGGAGAAAATGGCAAAGTGTCTGCATTTTCAGAACATAACTGATTGTCTTGCGCAGAGGCCTTTTTCGGAAAGTTTGTTTTTAACGTTATTGGAGTTGATGGTTCGCTAGGTAGAGTGATAGATGGTGTATTCAAAACTTCTGAGTCTGGCAGGCTTGCAATTAATGAACTTGACTGGCAGAAGAAAATCAAAAACACAAATTACATATTAATGAAAACACAACATAAATCATTTTTAACAGTCATTAAATGTATTTGGCTAGCAAAAACTTAACAAATATATAAATAAAAATTCATACATACTTTAAATTATATTTTATGTATATCAGTCAAACCTACCTGAAATTTTATTGCAAGAAGAAAATGTTGCTATAAGAAAATTTTGAGATGTAGGAGTTTCAACAAAGTGATAAAATAAGAATCTAGTACAAATTTAAAGAGTTCCTAATTTCTTTAGATTAAAATTTTGTATTTATATAGTTGAAGAGTTCATTGCACTGTTTACTGTAATTGCATGTTTTAACCCTACACTGCATGGTGTTGCCAATTGACTACATGGACAATTTGTCCTTCTTATGAATAGTAGAATGTAATCATAAGGCAACTCAATGCATAAAATGCAAATATTGGGTATATTTAAAGCAATTATCACCATTTATCCTCCATACATGGCAGCACTGGTCTGTTACATGCTCTTAAATGAATCCATATGGATAGCTTTTAAAATCACTCAAACTACCATGTTTTGAAATTATTTTTTACAATGAAATATTTTTCTTCGTCTTTTAAAAAAATAACATTAATAAAATAAACATTTATCTTTCGTTTAAGATGCGTTTTACATCAAAATAATTATTTGGAAAAAATCTAGGACATAATACACGTCTGTAGCCATTTGGCAACATTATGCAGTAAGCATCCAGAGAACACTTCGATTCATCTCTATAGTTCATGAAGTATGCGCTTTGTTTATGTTTCGCGCTCGCTTCTTTCTCTTTTTGGAAGGTATAATATAATCATGCGGACCCAAAAGTGGTACTTTCGGCTGTTCTACCGTTTATAAGACCTCGCAATTATCAATGCTTAGTTGATGTTCAACAGAGTGAACAAACAAAAAATCAATAGGGAAAAGCCTTTAAAACGTGTTCATTTTAGATTTCAGTTAGCACAAACGTTGTGCTTACACGGACAAGTAAAGTCATTAATAATTTTAAAATATAGTTTTAAAAAAAAAACTAAAAAATACGCTTTTACATTGGAATGCGCTGTGATCATCACGGGTTTCCCTCTGATTTTCAAAACTACTGAATATCCGCACTTAAGTTTACATGTACTTATAATACATCAATATGCAATACAGTTTAGCCTTTAGTATTAAAAATAATATTAAATATATTACTTTTATATTTGCAAAGAACGTACAGTTTATATTTTATTCAGAGTTACAAACATACATCGTACATGCAAACAAACCCACATGTGAAATAATAAAAGCGTATTAAAAAGAGACCATTAGCTGCAGAGGAACTAGAGTTACAAACCAGGAAAAAAAAGAGAAAAGAAAGAAAGCTTGCGCGAGAGAGCCTCCAAAAGACATCAGATTTGACAGAACTGATCATCGGAAAGTACAAGTACATATAAAAAATAATATAAAATGTCAAAATGTAAAGGATTACAAGAGTACAGTGCACCAAATGTTCAATTCCTCTATTTTTTTACAAAGAAGAACTAATTTCAAGACTATCATTTACAATTATTTTTATCTGTTGAATGCATGGTGTAGCCATTTGGCAACAAAACTATTTTTAATTAGAAAGGGGGGAAAATTTAGAGTTAAATTTTTTTTAATATTTTTCCATGTTTTCTTATTACATTGACAAACACATATATTTTTTTCTACGAAAAATAAAAAATCATGCAGTGTAGGGTTAACTAATTGTTAGTTGACATATTTTAACTAATAGCAGTTAGATTGATTGCCTTTCATGTGCTCAATAATACTTTATAGCAAAGAGGAAAATGCAGCTACTGATATTATAAAAACTAATATTTTTGTCTGCAACTTCAACTGCTGTAAACTTTGCTGAACTTCCAATCCAATAATAACTGCTTAGTTGGAATTTGACAGATATTAGTTATGTGGAAAAACTTATTTGAGATAAAAATTCAATTTAGTCAACAAATGCATGCAAATTGAACAAATTTAAAATAAAGAGATAAGAGATAGGTATATATCAGTTAAACAGGTTTAATAGTACACATACAAGATTTGACAACGTCACAGGTTGCCCAACGACTAAAAAAACACTTTAAAAGGTTCTAGTTCTTTCAGAGCTAGTCTTTTAGGACTAATATACATTCTACCATAGATTTCAATCACAATTTCTAAAAGCACCAAGTTTTTGAATAGACTGAGTAGAATAAAGGAGTTGAGACTCAGTTTGAATCTGGAGATATAGATAAAAAATAAACTACTTTATCATTTAAATTAGCATCACAGCAGTTTCCAGTTTTAAAAATTAAACCAAATATGTAACTTCAATGTTGGCTGATGCAAGAAAATTCCCCTGATTAATGAATATTACATCAAAGAAAAAACAAAATTTTAAGCACTGGAAAATGTGATCCCACTCAGGGCTGTTCAGAATATGATGAAAATCTTTCTTTGTTTAACTAGCAGGATGTTCAGTTCGCGTAACTGTTCTGTAACAAATAAGAAAAAACAGATTGAACTAGAAACAACTTATTTGTTGCTGAGTTAGTCAGTGCATTATAACAAAAAAAGAATTTATTTACAGTATCAATTCCAAAATAGACAATCGGGGAGAAAGGAAAAAGAAAAGCTAAAGAAAAGTAACATAATAATTTTTTTAAAGTGATTCACCATTAAATTATCATAAAAAGTAACAGTAAATTACCGATTATGTACAGAAATTACTGCTTAGAGCTGATTACTTGCTAAAGTTATACTGTTCTATAGAGAAAATAACAGATTCACAATTTGATAGTCAAATTATAATGATAGTTTGGGAATGTGGTTCAGAATTGTTGCTAAGGTGAATACTTACATCTGGTATAGTAAGCGTATGATTAGCACCATTCGAATTGGCTTTTCGAAACGTATCTTCAAATGGATTATCAGGGTACCCATGCAAGATTTCATTCAGAAACCTAGTAGGAGTTGGAGTCTCGTCTAAAAAGATACAATACACTTGAATGAACAACAGATAATACACAATGACTCCAAGAAGGTAAAAAAAAAACATTGTTAAACTTAAGTTTCAAACAAATAAATGTATTACGAGGGGCGTTCAAAAAGTAAGGGCCGTTTGGTCACAGAAAAACATATATTCATAAGAAACAAATTTTATTGTCATATTTAGTAAGGTACAAACTTATTTCACTTCTCTACATAATCACCGTTCACTTCTAAGCATTTTTCGTACAGCTGCACCAGCTGTTTTAACCCCTCCGCATAGAAGTTTGCCGCCTGAGGGTTGAACCAGTTGACAACGGCGATTTTGAGTCCCTCTTCGGCTTCAAAACGTTTTCCACCAAGCCACTGTTTAAAATGCAAGAAGAGGAAGTAGTCGTTCAGGTGCAATGTCGGGAATGTACGGTGGATGGTCAAAAAAATCCCAACAAAAATCTTGAACTTTCTTATTGGTTTTTGCAGCAGTGTGAGGACGCGCGATATCAAAAGGGAGGATTATGCCTGATGACAGTTTACCGCGGAGTTTGCTTTAGATTGCACGTCTCAATTTGTTGATGTAACAACAAACAACAATTTTTAAACAGTAGTGCGTTCAAGTTGAGGAAATTCTTCAGCTAAGGCAACTAATCGTCAATCGACGATCAGATCACAGTGCTTGGTTCACTTGTGAAACGATTTCATCAGTCTGGATACTGGGAATGCCACTCCACTCTTCGTCAAAGACATTTGTTCTTCCATTTTTAAAATTGTCTAACCTTTCCTTTACTCATAACTGTAGGTTTATAAACCAGGCATAATTCCCATTGAATTTCAGTAGCCAACGATCCTTTTGCACACAAGAAACGAATCACAGAATGCACTTCAAAGTCGGCGGGATCAACGATTTTCGCGGCCATTGTTCCCTGCATCCACGGACAACAAAAGGACTTCAGAACCAAAACAAATGATGCTGTAGCTTCGCAATGAGTCAGTAGATGGTGTTGCAGCCGTTAAACTGTGCTCCGAAGAGCCATTATTGAAATATAAGCAACCGGCCCTTACTTTTTGAACGCGCCTCGTACATTTTTTTAATAACATAATATAACCTGTGAGAATAGTAGACATCAAAATCATTTATTTGTTTTAAAGATTCTTTTTTCAAGCATAGGGACAAGGGTTCTGCTTCTAAAAAGGTTCTTCTGCCTCTATATAGAAGTTTGGTAAGACCTCATTTGGAGTATGCTGTTCAGTTTTGGTCTCCTTATCTGAAGAAAGATATTAATGTATTAGAAAGGGTACAAAGAAGGGCTACAAGGTTAGTAAACGGCTTTTCTAATCTAGACTATGATTCCAGACGTAGAATGCTTAATATGTATAGTCTTGAGCAAAGGAGAACCAGAGGGGACATGATTCAGTTATTTAAATTTATTAAAATGAATGATGTAGCAGGGTTGGATTTTTGCACGGAAAGCAGGACAAGGGGTCATTGTTTTAAGCTGTTTAAACCTCAGGCTAACCTGGAAATTCGAAAAAATGACTACTTTAGCAGGGTAGTGGGAACTTGGAACAGTTTACCGGAAGAGGCGGTAAGGAGCAATGGAGTAGATAGCTTTAAGAGGGCCATTGATCTTCATTGGGGTCTTTAATTTGACTAGGACCAGCCCAGTTGGGCCCAGAGCCTGCTGCTGGTCGTCGCATTTGTATTTGTATTTGTAAGTGAGGGGCCATGGGGGTGATCATAATCCCCCCTCCCTTGAGAGACTCACCACTGGGAAATTTTTAATATATTGAAGTTCAAAAAAGGCATTCTTAGACTATCTTTGATGCTAACAGAAAAAAGATTTATTGCTTTTCTCAGGATGTCCTAAAATATTTGAAGTCCTAAATATATGAGGTCAACATTTGTAAACCAAGATGTGTAGTTAAAGGTTACATAATAAAATCAATCTCCCTTGAAGCCTTTCTAGATCCGCCTTTGCTAAGCATCAAGTTTTTTTTTCTTTTCTTTTGCTTTTAAATACGGCACAGAAATAGTGAAATACGCAATACAAAGTTTTCGAAAAAAAAGATCAACACATATTTTTCTAAACAAAAAAAAACTAAATCAATGCTTTATTTCAATGCACACATCTTGATAATTCAGTTTTGAATGGTCAAATGTAGCATAAACACTAATCCACTTTAAATTGCTTTATTTTTTTACTTATTTTCATAGTAAATTTCAGGAACGCATAATGGATGAAACTTACCAACAAACATAGTTTTGAATCCAGCTGTTGTTGGCGTCAGTGTCAGACAAAGTTCATGTTTTTTCTTATGGACAGAAAGATGATCTTCATTTGTGAATGACTAAAAACAAAATTCATATCATTTCAATAATATGCAACTATGGCATACCTTTGAAGTAAAACTTATCAAATGATAATAAGTTTTAAAAAAAAATGCTTTTTATTTTTTCATTTATTTTTTCATATTATTAATGAAAGAGCAAAAAACAAGGTCAAATAGTTCTCCCAAAAGTTTTTAAACAGAATGTTATAACCAAATTCCTCTTAATGCTCCAAAACATCTTCAACATCACTTAGCTTATACTTCAACTTAATTTCGTACTAAGCACAGAAATGTTTTTTAAAAATTTATGCGTCGTAAAAAACACGCGAAAATTATTTAAACATATTACATGCTCTAGGCGATAATACCACTCCACAACAAAACATTTATCATACATATTGCTTTACAAAGGTGTGGTGTTCATTTGTGGAAATGCCATAGCTTTCACATATGTGAACAAACTGAAGAAGCAAAGTATTATTTTAAAGATGTTTCTATGGGTTCGGCAAAAAATGACCAATTCATATTTTGCCAATTATAGGAAAAAAAGTTATATTAAAAAACCTGAATGGATTTGTATGGATACATTGCAAATTTCTGCTTGCTTTGCAAAAAGGAAGTGTTGGATAGTTCTATCAATAGTGTTCAGTTCTCAACTGAACCATCCTGTCATTGAGTCCCTTTACAAAAAACTTTTGTACATTAACCCAAAAGAAGGCTTTAAAAATAATATAGCTGGAGTTCTTTCTTTGTTTTTTTAAACCAAGTACTGTGTACATAACACACCCAAAACTTTATACAATGATTAACAGAAAAAACTATTAAAGATTCTTCTTTTTGTAGTTAATTCTCAATTAGTAGTTTGTAAGTTATTGAGCAGATAATTTTCTAGCGGACAAATAGGTTAATTTTTACGTCGTTGTTTTACAACAGGGCTATTAAATTTTAAGAATGAATGCTTCATATGTGGGTCAGCTAGTTATCATTATCATTATTGTTTATTATTATAACAGTACAACAGAATGGTAAAATATCGTTATCAGTATGCAGATTTTTACTTGATCTCTACTGGTGGTCAAATATGGGACACTTGGGTTATTGAGCTGCTGTTTCCCTGGCATGCAAAACTGAATTATAAAAAAGTCTCTGCTTATTAACTAGATTGCCTTAAGATGGTTAAGATACATATCTATCAACATGAACAAAATTACAACAAAAATGATTTTTTTTTTAGCCTAATCATTAAAAAACCATGCAGTCTGTCTTGGACATCAGAACAAGAACGATATTTTAATTTCAATTTACAGTGGGAACATTCCTTGTAAAATACAAAAAAAGTGGGACAACTACCACCATCTCTTACAGGCGCGCACCCAGGAGGGGGCTTTGGGGGCTTAAGCTCCCCCTATGACAAAACTGGACTTGAAGGCCTTAAGCATCAACGACATTTTACATTTTTCTACGGTGTCAGAAAAGATTCAAGTCATTAATGACTCAATGTAGACTACGCTTTGAATCCAATTGAAATAACAAATACGCACATGTATAGTATATACCTTGTCTTACATACCCTCGTCTACAATTTCCAAGAAACCAAGGCATTGTTTTCAATTAAATCATTCATTGTACAATGTACAGACGCATGAGGCACGAGAATGGGACCTCAGCAAAGCATAGAACTTCAAATCACAGAGCGTCTCACCATCAAAACCAAAATAATTTTAATTTCGAGAATTTGTCATGGAAAATCATGATGTTTCGCAGTGGCGAATTATAGGTTTGAAGGCTCGTCATAATGAAATTTTTAAAGCTCCTTTCTGTCAAAAACAGAATTCTATAAAACATTTTTCGTGCGCATTTTTTGAATCCATTTCATAAAAGCCCCCTATGGTCGGGGGGGGGGGTGCAATTGCGACATGATTAGCCCGCCACTGATTTTCTGAGAATAAAAAGTTAAAACAGGTTATAAAGAATATAAAATGGTATTAAAAGAAAAGGAAGTATGAAAGAGAGAGAGAGGGGAAAAAAACAGAAAAAAGTGACCGAAGGGTATCTTTGCATAATAAACAAATTAGTCAAAAAAAAAAAAAAAAACCTTACACTAAAGCCACAAACTTCTGTACTTCTAACCAATGAAGGCACTGGAAGGGAATTAAAAATTTCAATACAGAAAACCAAAATAGTTAACTGAAAAATCTTTTCCTATTTTCTCCATTTTGATTTGGAATAAAAATATTTAAAAAACGTAGCTAAGAAAATGGGAGGAAGGGGGTATCCGAACCTAATTCCTCTCTTTTTTCGGCGTTGAAGTAAGAAAGGAGTTATAGTTTTAGAGCTTCAAAGTCTTGAAAGAAAAATTCCGGGAGAAAGTCTGAAAGTCCTCATTGAAGATCGTCTAATAATTGGTTTTTGGAACATGAATTTCTAAAAATTTCCGGACGTGAAAAGCGAGCCCCATTATGGAATTTGGCCTACAGTTTTGCTTTTAAAACTTTAATTTCAAAAAATTAAAAAAAAAAGCCCCCTCCTCCCACGAAATAATAATGATAAAAGATCTAAAATTTTGTTTCTGGAACTTTAATTACGAAAAACTGCTGGTGCAGAGTACATGAATCATATCGCTATGGCTACCGATAAATGGACTATAACCACATTTTTAAGACTTCAAATTTTGAAAACTTTCCTGAGGAAGGCCTCCGAACTCTTAACATCGACAACAATGGAACCGCATTTCTCTAAGCTCAGTTTCGGGGAAAATATCCTGTGGAGAGTTCCACATTCCATCCATTCCCACAACGTCATCAAAGATGGTCTACAATGACAGTTTTAAAACTTCAATTTCAAAAAATGTTCGAGGAGAGATCCCGAAAATCGTTTAAAATTAAGTTTTAAGATCTTTAATTTCGACAAAAAACATTCAGAGGTGAAAACCGAACTCTATGCCTTTCTCTAACATCATCAAAGATGCTATTGCGTTGTTTAGACTTCAGGTTTGAAAAATTTCGGGTTGAGAGCGGTCGAACCCTATTCTTCCTAAGATTAACTGAGATACACTGGAGGAAAAAAAAAATCCCAATACCAAGAAAAAATTGCCGTAGAGTAATGAAATTTGGGTTATGCAATTGTCTAATTAACATGTTTAATTGATTAAATGTACAAGATCGCTGGCTAATTTAAGCTCAAGAAAATGCTGTGCAAATGTGAAATTATGTTAATTTAATAGAGGGCGTAACCTCCCGAATTTTGAAGGCAAGCCTTCAAGCGTGCATGCATTATGTCATACAGGTGCCGAATGTCACTTTGTGGTATGGAGTTCCATGCTTGTTGCACTTGCTGTGTCAATACTAGGACCGTCATTGCTGACTGTGGATGATGCTCGAGGTACCATCCCATGATATCCCATACGTTATCAATTGGAGACAGACCTGGTGATTTTGCAGGTTATGATAACATGTCAACTCTCTGTAGAGCACATTGCGTTACAGCAGCGATGTGAGGGCGAGCGTTATCCAGTTGGAAAACGCCCCCTTGAATGCTACTCATGAAAGGCTGTGCTACTGGTTAAATTAGCAGACTGACGACAAATTTTCAGTCAGTGAGTTTGGGATGACCACAAGAATGCCCCTGCTGTCGTAGGAATTTGCTCCAGGGACCATAACTCCAGGTGTGAGTCCCGTGTGTCTAGGCCGTAGACCGCTTGGATTCAGGCGGTCCTCTGGCCTCCTTCTGACCAATATACAGCCATCACTGGCACTAATTCAGAATCTGTTTTCATCAAAAATTACAACAGATCTTCACTCCGACCTCCAGTGAGCTCTGTCGTGGCACCACTGCCGTCGGAAAAGGCAATGGTTTTCAGTCAATGGAATACCGGCTATAGGCTGCCTGGCTCGGAGCTGTCCTTGAAGTAAACAGTTTCTTACCGTTCCTTGGGTCACGACGGTACCAACTGCAGCTCGAATGTCAGCCGCAGATGCAGTACGATGCGCCACAGCCGTACGCAAGATTCGGCGATCTTCCTTCTCAGTCGTGCCACGTGGCAGCTCGGAACTCGATCTTCTTGAGGTAGTACCATCCCTTGCCCATATCTTCCAATAATCATGCATGGTGGAAACATTTCCACCGAAGTCTTTCTGCAATATCGCGAAATGAAAATCCACCTTCTCGTAGAGAATTTGTACGACCTCGTTTAAACTCGGTGAGCTGTTGATAATGGCTTCTTCGTCTTCTTAAAGGTATTCCTGGCTAACATGAACGCAATTCGTCAAATTTCACGGAAAAATAATACACACGAGCTTCACAACACGCTTTTAAAACAAGCCTTATTTGCATATTCTGAGTGACGCCAGCTGCGCCACACTAATGCGCGGAACACGAAATTTCAATCGATGTCATCTTTCAATTGTATAAACACGCTTACCAAAGTTCGTTTATCTAACTCAAGTCTTTCTTGGTGTTGGGATTTTTTTTTCCGCCAGTGTAGTTATAAATTTCGTTTTTGGAATTTCAACATCAAAAAACCGTTAGTGAAGAGTTCCAAAACCCCCATTCAGTCTCCTAACATTTTCAAGAGGGCCTACTATGGTGTTTTTTGGACATCAATTTCGAAAATTTACAATGGGCCCCTGACTCGTGCTTTTCCTAAGATTAGTCAATATCTCTCAAACTGCGCTTTTCGAAGCTTAATATAGAAACATTCCTAAACCTCACCCCCAAACAATTGCCAAAATGGCGTGCAATCATAACGTTCTTAAGACTCCAAATTTTGAAAAATATTAGATGAGGGCTGGCAAGTCTCAAATCTCCCTAACATGACAAAAGTTGTCTAAATGTTGTGTTTTTGAGATCACTTTTCAGAAGTTTTTCCGTTGAGAACCCATGAACGCCCTATCAGTATGTTTGAATATTCTACTTTATGTCTTTGTTCATAATGATCGTATCATAACGCTATTCTCGTGAGTGCATTAATCACTCCATCTTCAGTAAGGTTGGAAGATCCTCATAGTATTTACCATTTATTTTCTTACATAAACACAATTTGATAAATAAGTAAAAAATTCACATAAAATTTAACAGAAGCAAGAGAGCTTCCAATCAAAAAAGCAAAGCTTTACACTATTATTTCGGAAAAAATAAGTGAAAAGAAAGAAGGGGGGGGGGGCAATCAATTAAAGTTTAGTATTTTCGCGATTTTAAAATTCAAATCCAATGACCTCTGGATATGAAAGTGGTAGGGGTGCTTGATGTCAGAAATTAGCCCCCCCTTAAGTTAAATCCTGGGTGCGCCCCTGATCTCTTAATAATGTAAAAAAAAAAAAAAAACACCTCAAAGGGATGAAACAATTTTTTTTTCTGTTGCATTAAATGCATGATCAGACCTAGATAATATAGACAAATACATGAATGCTGTTCATAGAATTTTTTCTAAATTAGCAGACAGTTTTGATATTTTTAAACACATTTCCTCATTGAACAATATCTGTTACTTTCCAATTGTGTGCTTTGTTCAGTTAATACTCTAAAACAGTGGTTTGCAACCTGGGGGCGATTTGGCTCCTCAAAGAGGCGGTAAATTCTTGAAGGGCGATGGGTATGTTTAGAATAGAAAAAAGTAGTAATGAGTTCGGCCAATTAATCAGAAGAAAAGAAAGAAACAAATGAAAGTTCAAGAGCTTCCTCCTTGCACCTGGGATGAAATTTAAGAAGTATTTTGTCATTCATCGTCAATTTAATCAATAAAAAAGATTTTCAAGTTATTTTCCTTCAAATTTTAAGTTTCAATGATTTTAACTCCTCTTGATTCCAGCACAGAGAAAATAATTTCTTGAAAATTGTACTTTTGTTTTTTGAAAATTACGTTGATGATCTAAGTTAAATGTTACCCTTCAAATGCTTATCAGTTTGCTAAAAAAATAAAAAAATAATAATAATAAGGGTATTTTATCCATTTATTAATATTTTTAGTTTAAAAGTGATTGGTTATAATTGCCCTGTTGTTTACATTTTACTTCAAATTAAAGTTAGGTACTTATATTTTTAATAATATCGACGTTCAATTGCTCCAGCCTATGGTTTTTTTTGAGAAAAAAGGAGGAGAGGGGGGCGATAGGTGTCAGTCAACGGCTTGAAGGGGCGATGAGCTCAAAAAGGTTGGGAAACACTGCTCTAAAAGAAGTAAAAAAATTGCTGGGGATGCATAGTGGCATTCCACTAGCAGATAACTTTACATTTTTACTGTTGACGGCAATATAGGACTTGGGCGCATACAGTTCTTTGCAGAAAATTTTAAAGAAATATTTTAAGTTTGCAGGATAGTTTTACATTTTATCTAGGTCTGAATGTGATGTACAATGTAAAAGAATTTGTGAACTATGATACCAACCAGGAAAAAATCAGCAACATACTATTCATTTTTAGTTATTAAGAAAGAGATAAGTAAAATTAATATCTTTTATAAAGAAGATTTTTATGGAAAAGTAGCAACACAGAAAACTTAAAACTTCCCCATTAATATTTACTTTGACGCAGACACAAGTATAAATACTGATACCATAAACATACAGACATTTGTGTGTAATTGTACAAACTTACCATATCACATTCTGCAATCGGACAAGAAAAAGGTTTATCCTCCATGATTCAAAGTAACTTATTTCAAATTAAAGCAAAATACTGT
>JAXGGA010023684.1:0-13103 GCA_038373865.1 Uloborus plumipes | reverse complement strand
CAAATTACAATCGCTACTGGAAATGAATTACATTAGAACGTTTCTTGATAAAAAATCGTGACGTCAGCGTGACGTTTGCCTATGAAAAACGAGTTAGATAAAACGTCACAGCCTACTTGGCGAATAAGAGGAGATCACTGACTGCTTGTGAGCTCTTATTGGCTCCACCCGTAGTGACGTCAGTGCCAAGTTAAAAAGATGATAATGTAATTCACTTCCAGTAGCGATTGCAATTCGAAGCGATTGCAATGGTGTTTCACTTGAATCCCTGCCTACGTAAGTGGCCTGCTTATGAGTTTCGTGTTTGATTTAGTTAAGCCTTCATTCAAAATTCTCATTATCATTGTTATCAGTTTCATAGCAACGACGGTTTGCAAGAATGGATTTCAAATTTAATCATTTATTAGGCTTAATCGCTTTAAACTTGACTACTTATTAATTGATATCTTCGCTAATTAAAATCGTATAATTATATCAATTGAAACTAAAGAAGCTTGAAAAATTACCTATCTATCGGTACCTGGTTCAACTTTCAGTTCATTGGCGTTCAGGAGAAAGAAGCGTGACATAGAAAGATAGTTAGAAAGAAAGATAGTTAGAAAGAAAGATAGTTAGAAAGAAAGATAGTTAGAAAGAAAGATAGTTAGAAAGATACTCAGTTTTTAATATAAGTAGATACAGGATCCGGCATAAAAATTTCTCGTATTTGGAGAGGACGCTGCGTGATTTATTGTAGAGATACTGCGAAGAAAGTGGTATCGATGTATAGCAGTATACGTGCCATTTGTAATACGGCAATTGCATGGCTTAGTAAGCATCGTGTGTTGTGGAGAAATAAATTTGTAATGGGGGAGGGGATTACTACTCAGCAAGAATTTCACGTTCGGTTCAATTTGGCAGGCTCTTTCGACTAGGATAACTATCCACGTTGTAAACATCACTGTACAGTATTTTTCATAAATTCCTCTTAGAAAATCGCTGGGAAGTAGAGACGGATACAAAGGAGGGGCGCTCCCTTTAGGGTCTCACCACTGGTAAATTTTTAACATTGAAGTTCGAAAAGGCATTTTTAGACTATCTTTGATGCTACCCAGAAGGGAGGTTTAGGTCTTTCATCTGAATACGTTTCGCAAGTGGGTCATTCCATAGTGACTAACGTAACATTCAGAGCTGATTTTGTAACTGTTTTTACTTGTAACTTAAAGGATAAAACATATTTTTTTAGTTATGCTGGTGGATTTATAATGTACATGGTATCTATGTATCATTTTTGCTAAGAATTTAAAACAAAATTACTGATAGTAGATATTTTTTCAACCAAAATAGCAGCGTGACTAACGTAACATTTTTGCAACCCTAAGTTGTGAGGCAAAAATTTGTCAAAGTTAAGCAAGTGTTAACAATTGAATGATATATTTGAAAACGGTGTAAAGTTAGCTTTTAAAAACATAAAACACATTTATTATACAGGGTGTCCACTCCAATCGTGGACCAATAGCTAATTTCTAAACCGTTAGAGATAAGCATATAGTTTATTTAGGAAAAAATCTCCAAATTATGAAAGGAATTTTGGGTCTATTCAATGTTTTTCAAAAAATCAAATTTTGAAAGAGTTACGAAATTTAAATTTTTATACAGCCCCCCAGTCCTATCAATCATATTTAGTAAAACATTCTTGACACTGTAACGTTTAAAACTAAAAAAAAATCACTCTCCTACGACAAAAATTGACCGAGTTATGACGTTTTGAAAAATCAAGATTTTGCATTGTTTCATGACGTCATCGAGAGATCGCTTAAGGGACCGTATGCGAAATCCTTCAAAATCTTGAGTTTTCAAAACGTCATAACTCGGTCAATTTTTGTCGTAGAAGAGTTATTTTTTTTTAGTTTTAAACGTTACAGTGTCAAGAATGTTTTACTAAATATGATTGATAGGACTGGGGGGCTGTAAAAAAATTTAAATTTCGTAACTCTTTCAAAATTTGATTTTTTGAAAAACATTGAATAGACACAAAATTCCTTTCATAATTTGGAGATTTTTTCCCAAATAAACTATACGCTTATCTCTAACGGTTTAGAAATTAGCTATTGGTCCACGATTGGAGTGGACACCCTGTATATTAATTTTTTTTAGTCTTAAGTGTCACTTTTACTCAAGATGGCGTGTGACTAACGTAACGTGACTAATGTAACCATCGAATAACAAGCAGTAAACGCACTACAAACTATTTATTATGGCTAATCTCAGTGATAATTACAATAAGTTTTCGATTTTTTTTTTAACTTCTTATGTTGCATGATTTTTATTTATTTATTTATTTTTTGATACTTTTTTCACTTCGGTATTTTTTTTCTTCGGTTGACATTTCTATGGAATGACCCAAGTGAAGTCTGAAACATGTGAGGTCAACATTTGTGAATCAAGATGTGTATAGGATACGCAATAAAACCGATCGCCCCTCACTTGAAACATTTCTAGATCCTCCGTTGCTGGGAAGCAGCATGTTTCCGTGCTAAACACTTTGAAGCTTCCTGGAAGGACGCTCTCATGTGTGTCATGTCTTTCAGCGTTATAATAGTCCGAGGTTGGGCAGGTGTTTTTTTCCCCTAATGTAATGCCTGCGATTTTAAAATGTGATACGCAAACATGGTCTTTTTCTCTCTGAAACAGGATCATATCGGCTTAGTTTGAGTAAAACGTGAAGTTCTTGCTGTGTAATAATCAAAAAACCACCATCTCATATTTACTGCTTTACAACATGTGTCAATATTTACCAAGCTATGCCATTGCTACTACTACCTACAAATGGCACTTCCTTCACCGCATGCCCCCATAATTTACACAGCATCCTCTCAAAATACGAGAGGTTTCTATGCCAGACCTTGCATATGATTAAGGCACAGTTAAAAACGTCATTTTAAAAGAGAAAAACTCCGTTTTTACTTTTAAAAATAATAAAGGGCAGTCTATTAATAATGTATTTTAAAAAAAGCGTGAAAAACTCTTCTTTGTATATAGACGCGCTCCCCCCTCTCTTTGTCACATTGTCACTCTATACTTTACTCCCTCCCTTTCTCACAAGTTGCGCTATTCTATATCTGTACGTCAGAACCAGAGCGACGTCGGTAGAAAAATGGTGATTTTCACCTTGTTACTGCATTGTATGTAGAATCTTACTCCGCATCGACCCACGAGTACTTTATTCTATAAAAGAAATTCCTTCATAATTATTTAGCTGCGTTAAAAGAGCGCAAGTTCCATCCTTTGCATGCATTCGGCAGTCGTTTTCGCCCTCTCCTGAAATGTTACGAAAATGGACTTACGTTAGTCTGGTTCTGAGGTACAGATATAAGCATAATGTTATTTAAGAATGCATAATGTCACCTTTCTTGTTACCCCCTCTCTCCCCTGTCACAATTTCCCGAGCCCACCCTCTCAAAGCGTGACATCCTTTGAGGACGACCCCTTACCCTAATTATAGAATGCTTAAAAAGGGTTTTCACTAGTTGTAAGACATTTACCTCCACGCTCAAAGTTGAAAGGACTTTCACGGCTGGTTGATGATGGGTTGAAGAGGAAAAGTAGGAAAAATAATTTAACTAATTTTTTGTCATCTGAGGAAATCGGATGAGTTTACTACAAGCATCTGATCGTGTTGTCTTCATTTTCTTCCTCCTTTTTGACAAGCTGTACAGGACAATAGTTCCTGTTTTGAATTGGAAGGAAAAGAATAGGGTCAGGATCGTCGTATTCAATCATTGCTGATATGGATAAATTGAATTGTTTTAAAAATTGTTCATGGAATGATGTAATGTTGGTATTTTCAAATAAGAGCAATTTATTATTGGGAAAGGTTTGAAATTGAAGTATTACAAATATCAGTGAATTATTGTACATCATTTCAAATAATAATAAAAAAAGATGATAGATGTTATTTTGCTTGTGTGTGGTTGAAGGTTTCGATTATAAAAAAAAAACGTCCCGAACTGAACGAGTATACTGGTTTTAATTTTAATGTGAAATCACAAATAAAAAAAATGCATTCCTGAATTACCTATGAATTTATTAAAAATTTCCAAAGTTATCTTTTAGGTTGAATAAAAAAAATGTATGGAAGAATTCCGTACAAAAGTTAGCAACAAAACCTTAAAGGAAGTTTTTCTACAAATTCTGTTAGCGGATAAATGTCTTATCCAAGTGTGAAACTTTTATCATACAATTAAGAAGATTATCTTCCTTAATGTCAACTGCGTTACCAGTTGCTTTAAAAGAGCTGTTCGAGTTAATTGGCAATAATTAGTATGCCCAATTGTTTTTTTCTTTATTTCAAACGAAAGTTTTTTTATGAACAAGCTAAGAAGGAATGTTTTTCGATGCTATATGTTTTCGTTTATTAGTTTTGTTCTCTTAAATATATGTATTATTTTAAATTCGTGAAGAATGTTTTGTAAAACACATTTTTGAGATGATGTACGAACACAGAATTTCTGTGTTGGTACAAGACACAAATGCATTACATTGAGAGCAAGAATCTGAGAGAGTGTCACGCCTGTGATTCATGACCTCTCAGATTTTCTCCCAAAAATTACCAAATGTTTATTATCTTAATGAAAGACCAAATCCAGAATGTTTTGCTCTAAAGTTGAGTTGTTTAGTTTTTATGGATCCCTAAAGATGAAGGTGCGGCATCAAAAATTAAGCGGATTTTCAAGACATGGAAGTTGCCGTGAGCCAAAACTCTTACCAGGAACTGTTTAACTCCAATTTTCTTTTTGTATATAGAATATAGAAGGTTGAAACTTTACAAAATGAATGTTAAATTTGTGGTAAGTTGTTGCCGTAAGGTCAGTGAAGGCCCTGAAAACAAGGCATTTTTGACGTTTTTTAGCGTTTTTGAGGTCCAAAAACAGTTTATACATCTCAGTTGGCACGGCAAAAGTAGTGTCGTTTGAAAGACTAGTGTAAGCACTTTAAAATAATGTATAAATAACCGAGGAAAGTTCAACGTGCTATTAGTTGCGTAAGGCCGAAACATGAAAAATGTCATATTTTACCGATATTCAAACGGTCATAACTTCCTCTGCCAACAACATATTGGAATATTTTTTTTGCCAATGTCATACTCTATTCTTTGTTTTAACAGAGCAGTTGAGTCCTTTGAGGCGAAATGTAAAAAATTTTTTTACAAAAAATTTATTTTTCCTGTACATTTTTTGTAAAAAAAATTTTCACTTTTCGCCTCAAAGTTCTCAACTGTTCTGTTAAGACAAAGAATAGAGTATGACATTGGCAAAAAAAATATTTCAATTTGTTGTTGGCAGAGGAAGTTATGACCGTTTGAATATCGGTAAAATATGACATATTTCATATTTCGGCCTTACGCAACTTAAAGCACGTTGAACTTTCCCAGGTTATTTATACATTATTTTAAAGTGCTTACACTGGTCTTTCAAACGACACTACTTTTGCCGTGCCAACTGAAATGTACAAGCTGTTTTTAGACCTCAAAAACGCTAAAAAACGTCAAAAATGCCTTGTTTTGAGGGCCTTCACTGACCTTACGGCAACAACTTACCACAAATTTAACATTCATTTTGTAAAGTTTCAACCTTCTATATTCTATATACAAAAAGAAAATTGGAGTTAAACAGTTCCTGGTAAGAGTTTTGGTTCACGGCAACTTCCATGTCTTGAAAATCCGCTTAATTTTTGATGCCGCACCTTCATCTTTAGGGGTCCATAAAAACTAAACAACTCAACTTTAGAGCAAAACATTCTGGATTTGGTCTTTCAATAAGATAATAAAAATTTGGTAATTTTTGGGAGAAAATCTGAGAGGTCATGAATCACCTCATAATGCTAGGCGTGACAGTTTCTCAGATTCTTGCTCTTAAGATAAGGTGTAGACCGTTCTGAAATTTTACATGCATTTCCAACTATCGTGTGAACTGTCTAACGTGAGAGAAAAACAAATTATTTTCTAAATTTTTCGCTGTCCTCACTTCATTTGTTATGTTCCTTGGTTTGTTTTTATATTTCGTGCTGTTTACAGGTAGTTAATACAAACATTTCAATTAGAAAGGAAAGGTTATCAAAACTTGCTTCGGTGTCATTAATACTTTAATTTAGTAGTCATATATTGATTTTTTTCAACACATAGAAAAATCAAGGGAATTATATAAATAGATTAATTCATTACAAATCGAGAAGATCGTTAACTTTGGATGTTGTAAGAAAAATACTAGATAACTCTTCAGTATGAATGGAGGCTCCAAAACTCCACATGTGACACAATTTGAAGCTTCCCCTACAAGATAAAAATTTTTCGTCGATTTTTTCTAACACCTTTGCTGTAATGTTGAACTTTGACTGTTGTTTATGGCCTATTTTCAACCATTATATTACCAAAGTTTGGTTTACTGCAGCTTTTTAGTAGGAGAATGGTAATTTCTGAAGAGCGTCTGCATCATTCTCTCTGAAGTTCTACTGTAGAAATATTTTAAAGCACCATATCAGAGTAAGACATTTGTGATTATAAAACTGTAATATTCAAATCCTTGCTCCAATAAAGGCAAGATTCAGAATGAGCAGCTGTTAGTCATATTTTGCAACTAAAAGTTGAAGTTTGATGCAAATTTTTCCCATCCAGTTGTCACTTTTGACGCCTATGGTTTTATTGACAAAATAATTCGCCAATCCTAATTTTATGGCCAGATATAATTTTTTACTAGGTTTATATACATTATGCAGAATAGATTCAGCCTCACTTTTTCAAACGAAATTTCCGTTTTTCTTTTTCAAGCTTCAAGCAATGGTACTCAAAAAATGGTGCACATTCGCGGGATAATCTTCTGCCCCCCTTTTTCTCCATAGGGACATGTTTAAAAAAATGGCTTTTAATGGGAAGCGATCACAAGTTGTTAATAGACACCTTATAAAATGTCTTTGGTTATTTATTATTACTTTGGGAACATTTAATGTCTTTGTTCCTGCGTACATTTAAGTGAAGCTGCTAAAGAGATTTTTAACAATTCCATTTATCAAGAGCTCTGTCTTTAAGCTTGGGAGCTGTGATAGTTTGCTAGTTTACATGGAAATATATTTTTGTTTTGCCGAAAGAAACTTTAAAAATAATTACATCATTATCGTAACAATAGGAAGTTGAGAGCTTTACTGAAATTAGTTGAATCATTTTGAAATTACGCCTAAGTAGAACACTTTGGCAACTAAAACGAAAAGGCTGCATGCCAATGACGTCTAATTTTTACATCCCAATCTTGGACCCTGATAAAGAGCCTAATTCTACTCCATCGTGAGAACACCTGGTAAAGAAAAACATTTCTATTTCTAAAAAGAAATCCTCTCAGTACGAATGGCGTCTCTTTTGTGAGACAATATAATTCGGCTCCATCCATCTTTTTGGAAACGAGTTGTCCAGACAAACCGGATGAATTCAAAGCTTTTAAAATTGCTCGGCAAAGAATGGCAGCAGTCTTTCCCAATTTCCCGAACGTTGACCGGTGGGGTGGAACACATCCGGTCAAAACACGAACACCAAGCTTGAAGGTCAATATACCTCACTTTGAGAAGGCAAATTTTGTTGATGTGGGGTGTTTTAAAGATAAGTAATCTAGAGTTCTTTCCTGAATTTGTGGGAATTTTGAGGAAAAAGTTGCTAGGCTATTATAGTGATGTAAACATTATTTCTATGAATGCATCAAATTCACTGCCTTATTCGGAGTCAGTTTGCGTATTTCTAGATATTAGATTTTATTTTAAAGCATTTGGTATAAGTTGGGTCTGTCCGAAAAAAAAAAATGAATTTTCAGAACATTCTTGTAAATTTATACCAAAAACCATCCTTTATTTCTTTTTTAAAGAAAAAAAAAAAACGTTGTAAATTACTTTAGAAATGTGCTAATGCCTTAAATATTTTGTTTCATTCAAAGATATCAGCTTTTGAAAATTCTTTTTGGGTGTCGGTGTCTGCTATAGCACACTTCTCTGTTTACTTGTAGCAAAGTGTACTGTATTCTGCCTCAATTAAAGCTATTAATGAAAGAATAAGCTTTTGCTATGTTTTAAACTCTAAAATTTCGGTAAAAAGCTGAAATTTTTATTCT
The DNA here is from genome assembly GCA_038373865.1 of Uloborus plumipes. Taxonomy (NCBI): domain Eukaryota; kingdom Metazoa; phylum Arthropoda; class Arachnida; order Araneae; family Uloboridae; genus Uloborus; species Uloborus plumipes. The sequence goes on along the minus strand of JAXGGA010023684.1, from coordinate 4,977 downwards.
TTTGTGGTAAAAAAAAAAACATCGAAAAAACAGTATCCGTCAGCACATCTCATTGAAGCATCGAGCAACATTAAAAAATAGAATGATTAATTCTGTTTAGCAGAAATTTTGTATCTAGATAAGTAAATTTAAATATATCGTCTTTTAAAAAGTGTGATAATTAGCTCACTAAATTCTAATTTGTTAATTATTGATTATTTTACTATAATTGTTTCCACGCTGAAATGGCTTTAAACGTATATGTGTGATCTATAGTAAAAAAAAAAAAAAAAAAAGCATTTTTAGAGCAAAATCAAATAAAAAGTTCCTAAATGTGCATGTATACCTTAATGGGACTTTTGCTCAACAGGGTGTCATTAATACTGCTTTGAAACCCGCCAGCACACGTTTTTCTTCTTTTTTTTTTTGTTTGAAGCACGCAATCGCTGTGCGTGATTGCTTCATTAAATACTGATTTTCAACTTGCAATGCGTTTTTACTTTCTTTGCTTTGTAACTTGCAACTTTAATAGATTATTTCGTGAGTTTGTGGAATACATTTCGTTCCTTTTTTGATGAATCCTTCGTAGTATTAGCACTTTTCCGAAAAGAAGTGAATACGAACATTCGCTTCAAAAGTTAAAAACAACTTTTCGTTACTGATATTGTTACTGCGTTATTGTTTATTAACATTTTAACCCTTCTGCTGTCAAATTTTTATTTCATGTTGAAAACATATTTGTTTGTACAGAATGTTAGAGTAAAATATTTAGCACTCATAAGGTGAGTTTTAGTATTTAAACTTTTAATATTTTTAAAACAGGTTTGAGACTTGAGTATGAAATATGAACTTGTGTCAGTACCAACAGCCTAAATGCAAAGCAACCAGCCATAATTGCACCACTCAAGTTACACTGGTCAACAAAAGAATACCGCTGCTTTAGAAAAATGACCTCAGGGTCATTGTGGGCAGTAAAAAGTTAAAAAATTGTCTGACAAAAATTCAAAAAGTTATTAATTTGCTTGTTAAATGAAATTCATTTCGATAGTTATCTTGAGCAATTGGTAAAACGAAACTATCAATTAAAAATTGCCAATGAGAACCCTCGTAATGACATTAAAATACTAATTTTCTAAATTAGTTTTGTAATTTGATTCCAATCTTCACAATTTTTAAACGTTTGTCTCAATAAAAACTAAAAATATATTAATTTATCACATACTATGTTTAATTTTAGTGAGTTCACTTGTGCAACTGATTAAAAAAATAATTCTTTAAGCTTACAAACTTGGGAAGATTTTGGCTTACCGACTCCCGAGAAGTAAACCTCCGGTCCATGAGTCTCTCTGCTGGTAGGTTACGATATTCCCATTAGAATGTTGGTTATGAATCTCATTCCAATTACCATAACCTCTGTTTTATCCACACAGTGTATAGATAAAATGAAAAAAAAAATTTATATTTTTTTCTTCTTTTTTTTATCTTGTTGTAACTTAATAATGATGAAATCATGTGTTGCACGTGGTCGTTGAACCTCCTTAAGAGCAGGAATTCGCCTTAAAATATTCCGACTAGTCATTTTATGTGATTTAAATGAAGGCAGTTCTTTCATTTCGAACCCGTTTAATATTTAGTATTTAAGCTGTGTATGAATTAAAAACGAAACTTACCTGGAAGGTCTTTTATCGTTCGTAAATGTTTTAACTACGTTTGCAAGAGTGGTGAGGAAAGAAACATCAGTGAATAAAAAACTTAAGGTTTAATTTCATATAATGGAATTTCTTCTTTTGTTGTTATCCAGTTCGGAGGAATGACGATGGATAACTCAAATAACACGCTAGTAAGGGGTCTCCAAACTTTTATACCAGTGAGCCATTTTTGAAATTTCCCTGAGACTTACGATCACTAACCCGCCCATCCCCCGTCAAAATAGACATAACTCATAATATACATTGTAGTTCAGAATTACAGGCATATATTTTGTGTTAGAAATTATTGGAATACGTAAGAGCAACAGTTTTAACTGAACTTTGTAGCATTCTTAGAATTTAAAAACAAATTTCAAATTTTATATTAAATCATCAGTTTTTATCCCCAAGAATTTGAATTTTACTTTTAGAATCTGAACTAATATTTACTAATCACTGTATTGAAAACTAAAATTATCGGAGGTACATAAACAATGATTTCGAATTGGAGTATTTTAGTAGCTCTCTCTAACCGATTTCATATCATTAAAATTTCCCCCCTTAATGGCAATTGGTTATCATTTGTGAAAAATTCCATTTATTACCTGTTGGAAACATTTTGTATAGTTTTATTATATCTCTTATTAACCTATAAGTATTCACCTATACATTTTTTTCTTAAATTAAAGAACAAAATGCTTTCTTTTTTACAAAGTAGGGGTCTTACTATCTATGCTTAACTTCTAATGAAATAACTCCCAAAATATTGCATTTATTCTAATGTGTGCAGTTGAAAACTCACAAAATATAAATACACAAATTCTCATCGTGGAGTTAAACATGCCTGGTAATTATGACTTGAGTGATCTGTGCTTCTAAAATCTGGTCTCCAGTCGCCGGCCAGTGTTTGGAGACCACTGATCTAGCAAGCTCAGTGTCTTTGATTTTTTTTCAAACAAGACAGATTTGAGACGGCCATGAAATACTGTTTAAGACATTTAAGCTCAACTCATTTTGTACATTGTTTACTTAAAAAAGAAGTAAAGCAATGGAATAATATGGAATTAAAACAACAATAAAGATTCGTAAATGTTTTTGTGTATTTCCTATCTTGTTTGGGAAAGACCATTGAAATACGGGTAATAAATAATTGAAATCCTCAACCTCTGTCCGGTTCAATTAGAAGGGATACATACTTCCGGTATTACGATACCAAGACATTTTTATTCTTTTGATATACTTCTGTTATCCAAGGGCTTTGTTGTAATATTTTTCTTCAAGTTTAATAAAATCACATGATTGAAATCTATAAGTTATGAGTACTTATATATTATGTTGTTAAGGAATTTAAATGTGCATGTAATGTGAATCGTTTTAGTGAAGTCATAAAACAATTGTTTGAAACTAAATTTCAAAACCGCATCTAAGCTCAATACGCTTTTGGCTTGGAATTAGATGAGGATTATATACTGGTTGTTTACTGATTCTATTTTAGCCCAAAAGAACTGTGTACAAAAATTCGAAATCTATTTATAGGTATTAAAATGTATTAAATGTTAAACATTCTTTTATTAGAGCATATTTACAACTTCAATTACATTTGCATAGTTTTGTACTTAAGGTTTTGGAAATAGAAATAGTGGATCGTTATCATTTTGCATTGCTTTAATGTGTGCACTCATATGAAATAGAATTGCTGAAAAAATTAAAAACAAATTGATCTGACCAGGAAAGTACTCGATCATGGAATAATGAATTTTTTTTGAATGAATACCAATCGAAAGAGCATTGTAAAACATGTTTCTGGACGCACGCGTTTTTGCCCTCGCGCCCCCGTTATCGAAATATAAGGTCCTAAAGTCAGCTAATTTTTTTTGAAAAATCGCCAATTTTAGCGAGTTATAATGAAACTGGAAACTGCGGTGCGATTACACTATTTGTGTCCAACGGGGAAACTTAATTCCCATTTTTGGTCAACTGCAAAGCTTTTAAAAGACGGCATTACAATAGTAGCAAAAGCTACTATCAAGCCTATGACATGGAAAGCAGAGAGCTTTTTAAAGAGGAAAAACAATTTTAAACAACGCATCAAAATTAAATTTTATCTTACTATTTGCGATCAAAGCAGGTCCCTTGTTTAAGGGGCCCAGGAGGTGACAACTGAACCTCCTGTTTTTTTTTAATTATTTTTTTAAGTGTTTCTACAATTCTGTAGTATGGGGGGGGGGTATATATAGAGTTTTTAATTGTAAAAATTGCAAATATAAATTTTTTTCAAACCACTTTTCTTTTGGTGGGTCCCTATAACTCAAAGTGAGTTCTCCTAACCATTTTTGTCAATAGCATCACTGGGTATGTAAGAATGGTCTTTCAAGAAAAAAAAATGCTCAAAATTTAATGAAAATGTGTTCAAATAAAAAAATCAAACAGGAATGAGGTGTTTTCTCTGAGATATTTCGAAAAAAAAAAAATTATTCGCTCGAATCGAACTTGTTCCCTCAAAAGTTATAAGTGAGGACAGGGGAAAAAATCGGAAATTCGAAATTGAATGAAATATTATTCAAATCAAAAAGTCGAATATGGGAATGTATTGTCCTCACTGAGATCTTTCGATCAAAAAAAAAATCGAATCGGACTATGCATTCAAAATTTATTGCGGGGGGGGGGGGCAGAAAAACTGACCAATAGACAAACTGACAGGTACACAGTTTCCGCAGCTCAAAACCCAACTTTCCTATTTTAAATTTCTCCGTGTATTTAATTATTTTTATTAAGTTGTGCTTTTTCGACTCAATTATTTTGAGCTTTTTTTTTTTCAGTGCATCAGGCCTTCTTTCATGATTTTTTTTCACCTATTTTCTACTTTTACAGAAAAGTAAGCTAAAACTTGGATTGATTTACAATTTTGTTAGTCTTTTCCTACCCGTTGTACATATAGCAGAACTAGTAAAAGTTATTCTAGTGTTTTAAAACAGTATGAAATTACACATGCAATGTGTTTTACATTTACGTTACAGAGACTTTTCGCTACAGTGACCGATTTGTTTAAACGCCAGGGGTTTTTACAATGAATGCCGACTCTATTAGTATATTTTAAGAATGGGAATAATTATGTCCCTCTACCTTTGATGTAATTTCCGACGTGGATATAATTTTGCAGCTATTGATATTTACTAACTCGTTTTCTTTTTAAAATTATTTATTTTTTCTCGATTTCAATTTTTAAAAACATGTTTTTTCTAAGATTTGGCAGATAGTGAAACTTCTTGTATCGATTTTTTTAAAAAATAAGAACTGATATCATAAATAC
>JAXGGA010023683.1:0-13104 GCA_038373865.1 Uloborus plumipes | reverse complement strand
CTGCTGGTCGTCGCATTTGTATTTGTATTGTATTTGAAATGAATATATGACCCATCAAATCTCTTATAAACAGTTATTTTTCTAATCATTTGATTTTTTTTTGCCATCGGCCATCGGCATCGGCCATCGGCCGATGGAAGAGGGAAAAAATCGGCCATCGGCCATCGGCCAACTTTGAACAATCGGCCAACAATCGGCATTGGCCCATCGGCCAAAAAATGCCATCGGTCGAGCCTTAATAAATTCCTCAATTTTAGCAAAATCGGCAAAATCAAGAGTTTGTGGTGGCAACTTCAAAGAGCCCTGTACCTTAGCAATTTTCATTGTGAATGTGAAGGGCCAGGGGGGAAAAGATGACAGTCACTTTTTCGTCGATTTTGAGATATTAGCACTATCTAGGGGCTATGAAGGAGTACTATCATTTGGTAGAACAAGGGGGAAAAAAGATGAGAATCGACTGAAATGTGCATGAAAGCTATCAGCTACACAAGGAGTTACGAGAAATCAAACTTGGTTCTTCGTTTTTCTCGAAATCGCTTTTTGGTCACCTGAATTTTTTCCCCCTGGCCCTTCAATGTTCTAGGTTTTTTTTCCGAATGCCTAGAGTAACTCGTTTCCATAGATACCTAACACTTTTATATTGCAGGAGTACAATTTTTCAAAAAAAAAAAAAAAAACAATTAAATAACATCAATTTCTTAGCATTTTGAGTGGACGGACTAACTTTGAGGGCCTGTATCTCAGAAAATACGTGGAGCAGGAACCTAAAAATTTGAACTTTTCCTTGTATCTATATAATCAACCTGTGTGCAAAATTTAAAGGAAATCCGAGTCGGTCAAGCAACCTCCACTAGGTGAATTGGTATGGAATGACTCAAGGATCTTTTGAACAGCATAGAAAGTGGTAGTTCTGGATTCGCTTACGAAGCAAAAACTTTCAGCTCGAACGTCTCCATCTGTCTGCAAATATTCAACAAAAGGATGAAGGGTGCATTGGACTCATCTAAACAATCCTGTTGTAGGTGGCAAACAGATGTTTACAAATCAGACAAGTTCAGTGATATTCTATATCCCCAGGAAAGAAGCATTCCGACGAGCTTCCTTTGACGAGACCAAAGAGAAGCACCCAAAAGCGTTTTTGACAATGAATGCCGAAACATTTTCCGAGAGAGTTTCGAACCTCTCCTTCATTTACCAAATATCACTAAAAATGCAGTTTTAGGCTATTTCTCGGACATTTTTAAGGAAGCTCCCGACTCTCCAAGATCACCAAAGTTAAGGAAAAAAAGAAACGCAACGCAAAAAAAAAAAATCAGAATTTAGATATTTTAACTTGACGAAATTTTTTACCTTCTCCATTTCGTTTTCACGACATGAATTAAGAAACATTTTGAATTTAGTTCTCCCGAATCCTCCACTTTAGTCTTTCTGATGTGGCTAAAGGCTTCTCGAAATTTTATGATTCAAATCAGGGAAACAACCTTTAAGAAATATTGTGAGACATCACGAAAGCGCAATCTGTTTGTGGTCTCGGTCCGACCTAATCCCCGAATTCGCCACTGATTCGAAATCGCGGAAAGAATCCCCTTGGCGACTTGCCTGGCGAGATGCGAACGAAAAAGTCGCCTCACCTGTTCCATTTCACTTAGAGGACCACCGGCGTCGTTTGGGCAGCCCCGAGAGAGATCGATGGCTCTGCTCCGAGGCGGGAAGGTCAGGACCACCCCCCCCCCCGCGCCGGCGGAGAAGAGCGTTGCGCAAAAGGGGGGGGGAGTCTATCATGCGAAAATCAGTCGCATTTCTCGTGGGGAGTTGAGACATCCACATATGCGTCCATAAGTAAGGGGGGGGGGGGGGGCTCGAGAGCCCCTTACAAATGGGTACAGTCGACGCTCGTTATAACGACCACGCATTATAAAGACCATTATCTCCCATTCCCGGTGGGAAAAGATCCAACTTTATTCTTCCATACTCAATGTTGATTTGCTTTCGGTATAACGACTTTTCTGTACCGTCTAATCCAGCGTTTCCCGACGCGTCGTACGCGTACCATTGGTGGTACGTGGCTTGCTAGTAGGTGGTATGCAAAAAATAATCACCAAAGGCGGAGATTAAAATAACAAAAAATCAAAGCATGTTATAAAAGTTTTTCCAGAAAGTCACAAAAATTAATTTACTTAATTTATGTGCAGTCGATGATAAAAAATCAGCCATTAATACCGTTCATCTTTCAGAGCTCATCCTTATTAAGTTAGAGAATAAATTATTTGCTTTTTTTTACAAATATTTTTTAAATTAAAACGATTTATTAGATTAACGAAATTTTGCAATAAAGCAGATAAATATAAAACTTTGGACAAACACAAATATACATTTATGTAGCAGTGAATTTATTATTACAGTGACTTTATAATAGGCACAACGTTTATGCGTGCTTCAATGGATTTTCTCTCATTATAGGATGCCAAAACATGGTCACCCGTGATGCTCATTTCAAATGTATAAACAAAACACCACTCAGAATGATACAAAATCCCCAAATATATCATTTTCTGGAAGTGGTACAGCTGTGGAAAACGTGGGACCCAGTTAGTCTAAGATCCGACTGAGGTTGACCTACTCTCGTCGAGTTTCCTAATAAGTTAGTTATGCACAAAGATGCAGATAAAAATATTCCTAAGACGAAGATCCAGTAAATTAAGTAAAACTGCAGTTTTTCTGCAGATGTCTTTAAATTTTGCAAGCGTCTGCAGTTTACCTGCAGTTTTTTGAAAATTCTAATCTAAAACCTCTAACAATCTAATTCTCAAAGTCTTTCACAAATAGAGCACTCTTATCCTGCTCAAAGCGCTACATTTTCGCAAGGAAACGGTTGTGTGATTGAGAAAGGATGTACCTTCCTGAATTATGTGCTTTAAAACAATCCGGCCAAAAAACTGCAGAAATTCGGCTGTTTTCTACTCAATTTCTTTTAACTTCAAGATAACTGCAGAAAATCTGGAAATGACAACAATCAAGACAACCCTATGAAAGGAGTACTTTTGCTCATTCAGTCTTATACCATCGTGTTTGTAATACTTCTATCAACATTCTTACAGTGCGTCCCAAAAGTTTAGAGACAACAAGGTTTCCAAGTTTTACGAGAGAAAAAAAGAAACAACGATTTCAACACAACTTAGAATCATGAAAAATATCCATACAATAATAATATTTTTTATTAATTTAATTATACAATCACAGATTTTGTGATAATAATTAAAACTCAAATTTTACTGTCCCAAAAATTTATAGACAGCTCATTATATTAATTTTAACATTCAAATTTTTAAGCCGTCTTTTCTAATAACTTCAAAAACACGATCAGGCATACTTAAAACAAGATTTTGAAGAACTTCTGGCTTTAATGAAAACCAACTACGTTCAATTTGCAGCCTAAGATCTTGAACTGTTGTAAACTGTCTTCCATTAGCATATACATCTCTCGCTAGTATTCCCCAGAGGTTTTCTATTGGGTTTAGGTCAGGACTCGGGCTGGCCATTCCATAACAGTTACATGGTTTTGTCTAAAACATTGCATTGTTGAATTAAACGTGTGAATGGAGCAATTGTTTTGCTGGAATAAACATTCGTCCCTACCTAGCAACTTTCCAAATGGCAATAACTGTACATTAAGAGTTCTCTGATAGTCTTCGGAGCATTGGCGACCTTTCAAAACAGCAATATCGGTTGTTATATTGAAAAAAAAATGCTCCCCACACCATGAGTGAACCTTCTCCTTGTTGCCTGCTGAAAAAGGTTCGGGGTTCTTTGCAATATCGTACTAGTAATGTGCCCAACCATCCGGGCCACCTGAATTGAACTTTTTTTCATCACTAAAAATAACACTTAACCATTCATTTGTCCAATTCATATGACTACGAGCACACTGAACTCGAGCGTTTTTATGCCGACTTGTTAACCTCGACGAACGACGTAATTTGCGATATTCAAGAAATGCACTTGCCTGTAGCCATCGATGTACTGTTGATTTTGACACTGAAAAGTTTACCCTTTTACAAACGGACCGTGTTGACAGATTCTGGGTCGAAACTAATTTCAAAATCTCTCTGTCTTGCCGCTTAGTTGTTTTCTTTGGTCATCCAGAACGAAATTTTGCTTCAAAACTATTACCTTTTGACAAGATTTGATAAATACCAGCCCTACTGCGTCCAAATTTACGTGCAATGTCCACTACTTTCCAACCATGAGCTTTCAAACGATAGATTTTCAAAATTTCTGTTTTAGAAAACTGCACATAGCGGGGCATCTTGACCAATCTTCAGAAACGGAAACACGTGTTTGTTTTTATCTCGGAAAACTTGTGCGTCACAAGTAAATGACCTTGTAATATGCAAATTTTGAATACCAATACTTAAATCAGCTTTTAATAACGATTGTTTATATACTTTTGGGACAGCATTTTTTCGTTTATTTTTTTTTAAATTAAATATATGATTAGTAAGAGTTGCTTAAGTGTTTTAATAATTTTTTGAAGTCATTAAATATTTGCATAAATAATTTCATCTCGCTTATTCGTTTAATTAGCTTGTGGTGTCAAAAACGTGGTTGTCTATAAACTTTTGGGACGCACTGTATGTATATCATACCAGGAAACTGGATGAGGGTAGGTAAACCCGAGTCGGGTCTTGTGTACTAAGTAGTGCGTGAGCTAAACGAAGTCGGGAATCGCAGTGTTCAGTGCAACCCAGAGAGTGGAGGGAATGCATCATCTTTAGATGAACATAGGGAAAGGAAGGAGGTTGTAACGAGAGCTCCAGGCATAACAAATTGTTTCTTTTCTTATTAATAATTAAAAATGTTTTTTTTTTTGCAAAGCAAGAAAATACTGCACAAGTCATATCATCTATAAATGAAGTGGAAAATTATGTTTTCAAAAGGACAAACAACTATTTCTAATTTTTTCTTCATAAAATAAATGATTTGTAATTATGTAATAATCCCCCCCCCCCTCTATATTTTCTAATTTAAAATCTGCTTAGTTATTTGTCTTAGTATTTTCACCAATATATCTTTTAATTCCGAAGGAAAACAATTTGAGTACCCAGTTAATTTTCTTTCGAAAAAAGCCCATTTGAATGAAAGTACCGAACATGCATGATGCATAAGTATTTTTTAAAAAATCAACCTCTTATAGCGACCACTCGTTATGACGGTCGTTATATCGAGCGTCGACTGTACTTCCTTGCTTATAACGCAATTGTTTTTTTGACAAAAGCAGAAAAACACTTTTTCTTCGGCCATTGTTGAATATGTTATCTAGAAATGTCAACATTTAACAACTCTCATCCGGTCTGAAATGGCTTTTCATGGGAAAAATATCCAGCTAAACGATGGGGAAAATATGTGAGCCCCCCTGACCCCCCCCCCCAAAAAAAAGAAAGAAAAATTGGCATTAGGGCGCTCATAACCATCGATGACGAAAATCGATGCGTCCGAAGTTGGATCAAAGATCATCGATGATTTGGTTTCGCATCTTATAGATATCGGTTGCGGGGAAAAAAACTATACCGACCACAAAGCAATACTAGAAAAGCAGTTTTTTTCACGAGCATTTAATTTTCGCCATCTTTACAAGCCCATGGAGAAATACGGAAAACACAATATACAGGGTGGCCCAGAAGTCACTTTACATTTTAAAAATTAAATAACTTTTATCCATTAATATATTTCTTTTTCTCTTTTCAGAATTAAAAAATATAATCTCTGGAAATTTTTGGCATGGATAAGTTTACAACAGGACAACGAGTGAGAATAATTGAATTTTACTTTGAAAACGGACGGTCAATTGTTGCAAAGCAAAGATCGTGCACCATTTTAATGTTCGACATCCCCCTAGTAGGCCTGCAATAAGGAACTTAGTGACGCGTTTTCAACAGCATGGCTCTGGAAGTCAAGTCTGTCCAGCATATAACATAGTCAAGGATGTCCCTTTCATTAGTGCGGGCCCCAAAGCAGAATACTTAGTGATGTTCTGCGACGCAAAATTTTTTGCCCAACATTGTTCTGCAAGATAGATTTATCTAATATATAAAATTCTTGTGTCACAGTTTTCGTTGCCATACTCCTCCGAAACGGCTTGACCGATTTTGATGAAATTTTTTGTGCTTATCCAGTATCTATGAGAATCGGCCAACATCTATTTTTCATCCCCTTAAATGTTAGGGGTAGTCCACCCATAAATTTTTTTTGTTCGCACATAACATCTGATCTACTGAACTAAAACAATATGTGTTATCGTAAATCCTTACGTCAATGAGCGACGCGATGGTCAAGTGGTTTTGCGCGTCAGGTTGAAGTTCCTGATGGAATGAGATCGAATCCAGGCCCGCGAGGACTTTTTCGAACAGCTGCATGTTTTTTTTTTTTTTTTGAATGATTTTAATGATTGTAATGTCCTTATGCAGGTACATCCCTTCATGGGGATCTACCCCATATTTTTTTATAGTACAAAATGACAGTTTTGGTCGGATCTTTGTTAAAATTGGCAATGGGGTCCTTCGATTCTGTAGAATTTTCTTATGGACGTTTGCGCCATATTTGGGGGCTTTGAATCGATTGTGGCAATAAATGGTTTTTGATTTGCGGCACTTATATTATTTTTTCAAAAATTATATACACTATCAATTATATTATGTTAATTTTTGTACCTTTATAAAATTCTGTATTTTATACCTTGCATTTACGTCAAATTCAAGGTAAAATTAAAAGTCAAAAATTCTGAAGAAGATAAATATATGTTAAAAATTAAAGTAACTATTTTTTGTGATTTTCATATTGGTTGTGACCAAAAAACATCATTACAAACAAATAAAATGTATCAAACACCATGAGTGTTGAGTTATTAGGCAAAATCTGCTGTGTAAAGTTTTTGTTCACTGCGAGAGGGGGGGATATGAACGACCATTAAAGTGACACAAATTTTTAAAAAATAAAGGTTGGATCTCCAATTATCTTGCTTCGTAATTTGAACCCGCCCCGGCTGTGCAACGGTACGCGATTAGTCATTCAAAAATTAATGAAAAACGTGATCGAAGCCAGGATTTTAAATGGCAAGTTCAGAGGTGAAAATATACTCATACCACGGATTCCTATTATACCTACAAATGTGCCAATTCAATTCAAACGTATTCAGTTTCCGATTAGATTGGCATTTGCAATGACTATCAACAAATCCCAAGGTCAAACGATGTCTGTTTGTGGCTTAGATTTGAGAACACCATGTTTTTCACACGGACAATTATACGTGGCATGCTCTCGAGTGGGTAAACCATCCAGTTTGTTTGTGTTAGCTAAAGATGGACTAACAAAAAATATTGTTCACGCTATAGCATTAAGAGATTGATATTGTTTAATAGTGTTACTGTCGTAATTGTTTAATTAATGATATATAATTTTAAGGAATAAATTATAATAACTTAAAAATAATGTTTGCCTTCTGTTATTTTTATATTCCCTCATCGTTCACAGCGCTCCATGCTTATTTCACGCATATACCACATTCTTACATACATACAATATACACATTCTACCATACATACATATATACTTACAATAAGTAAGCTATTTTTTGTCAACACTAGAAATTACTAGGAAATTATTTATATGGCAAAACAACGTTTGCCGGGTCAGCTAGTACATTATATATTTACCGTCAAAATGTTACCAAAAAGTGTTTTCTCATTTTTACATATAATATACACATAACATATGCATCATGAAATCGACTGTAACAGAGTGAACATCCAACAGTTCAAATTAACTACCATAAGAAAAGAATGAGGCTCACCCTGGTTGACACATAATTCAAGGTAGCAAGCTAATCACGGCAGTTATACTATCTATATTTTTTAAAAAATATATCAGATTGAATGCAATTGTTTATTTTATTTCCAAAAGGCTTGTAACAGAGTGTACAATTCGAAACATAGAAAAACATAGAATAGTGTTTTTGGGGGAATTTTTTTTCATTTGCGTAATAAACTGCAGAAATGGTGTCAGAAGCATCTTTTGTGCACTGCAGTGTCATTTATTTTTTGTTACATTTTAGATTAATTTTAAATCACATTGAAAATTCTAGCAATTTGAAGCTGGGACACGTCATTTTCTCCTTCTTCTGGCAAAGATAATTTTTGTTGTGTCCTTTCTAAATGGAATATACCTAATCAATTGATACTTGATGGCACAAAATTAAATGGAGAACCAATAAAAAACACTTAATGGGTGGGAGTTTTTAATGTTGATTTTAAAAAATTCTAAAGTCTCGGACGTGATTTGTACCATTTTAGTTGGAATGACCCATATATGCTTGCGTATTTACATGCTGTCTTTGTGTGTGTGTGTGTGTTTTTTTTTTTTTTTTTTTTTTTTTTTTTAAGAACTGAAATAGAGAGAGTCGCGAAATTATTTGCACTGTTGTCAGCCTTCGACGAATGTTTCAAGTCATCAAAGATCACCAGAAAAGAAGTTGTAATACCTCTTTCTTTGGGCCACACCAGATTTACTCATAGACATCAGTTTTGCCCTTATGTAACACACGTAATGTCAATCAGACAGCATTGCATATACAATGGAGATTGCCTCGCGATAGTCCAAATTTCAATCATATTCGTTTCAGGTTCTTTAGTCATTTTCATCCTTCTTTGAAAGACTTGTTAGGGAAATTGTTCCTTCTTCAGCAGTTCGGATTTCTGTTTTTTACTATTTAAAATTTAAAACTTCATTCATGTGTTGATTTCAGCAAACATTTTCTTAATTTTACAGGCTTTTTCTTCAAACATTTTCATTTTGACACCTGTACTTTTAAACAATTGTTTGGCTCAGTATAGCCTATTAAGGCTTTTATGCCAAACATCCAACCAAATCAACTTATTTTTAATACCATGGTAAAGACAATAATTATTTTTTTAATTTGTTTCATTTTTCTATGAAGAGTTTGAATTAGAAAGATTTCATAAATTTGCAAATACTTCTTGCTTTATTTTCATTAATTCATATTTTAAATGCTTTAGTTTGACAAATATATTTATAATTATGTTATTAATGCTTACTATATATATATACTTCATCATCGGTTCAGAAATTCAGTTAAAAAAACTCAAGTTCAAAAATTTCAAGCTCGGCATTGGGACGTTAACTAATTTCCAGATCGCAGAACAAATGTTTAAAAACATTTCTCCGATTGGGGGGGGGGGGCTTGGATTACACCTATTTTCCTAATTTTAGCCTGAAGTTAATTGTTTCAAATATAATTACTTCGTCCCCGCTATTCTCTCAAGCGGAAAAAATGTTTTAAAATAATTTGAATGACTATTTTTACTTCAAGCTCCGTCAGAAATTCTGCGGCCAAAATGTTAAATCCCGAAAAACTTGAAAGGAGACTCCCCTTCCCCTCCACCCCGCGTTTCTCTTACACGAAAAAAATTGTTTTAAACATCATTTGAATAAATAATTTTCACTGCGAGTTCCGTAAGTGCAATTCTGCGGAAATATGTGAAATGCTGCAGAACTTTAAACAAAGCTTTGCCTCCGCGATTCTCTCACCGGAAAATTGTTTTTAATACAATCTGAATAACTAATTTGCGGTCAAAATGACAAGGCCCTCAGAACTACAGACGTAGCTTGTGTCCCCTCGATTCTTCCGCAGGAAAAATTATTTGAAATCTTAATTTGTTCTGTAAAATTCGTCACAGTAGTTCTGCGGTCAAAATGCAAAGAGAACTTCAAGCGAACACCCCCCCCCCCTCCTCCGCCATTTATTGATGAGTAACGATTTATTGTTTCAAAGAAAATTTGAAAAGCTAATTTGTTCTGGAAGTTTCGTTGCTGACGTTCTGTGGCCAAAATGTGAAAGCCCGTAGAACTTTAAACGAAGCCTGCGCCCCTCGATTCTCTCAACTGGAAGAGTTAATAGTTTTAAACATCATTTGAATAACTAATATGCACTGCAAGTTTCGTCTCTGAAGTTCTGCGGCCAAAATGTGAAAGATCGCGAAACTTCAAGCGAGTACCCCCACCCCCCTCCCGCGATTCTCCCACGAGGAAAAAATGTTTTCAACATTATCGAATACCTAATTTGTACGCAAGTTTCGTCACTGAAGTTCTGCGGATAAAATGTGTAGTCCCGCAGAATTTCAAACGAAGCCCGTTTTCCCGCGATTCTTTAACACGGAAGAATTAATTGTTTAAAACATAATTTGAATAACTATAGTTTGTACTGCAAGTTTCGTCACTGAAGTTCTGTGGATAAAATGTGTAGGCCACAGCAGAACTTCAAACGAGTTCCGCTCCCCGCGACTCTTTAACGTGGAAGAATTAATTGTTTTAAACATAATTTGAAAAACTATTTGTACTACACGCTTCGTCACTGAAGTTCTGCGGCCAAAATGTGAAAGTCCGAAGAATTTCAAGCGAAGCTTGCGTCCCCGCGTTTCCCTCGTGAGGAAACATGGTTTAGAAAAACGAAGTGTCGTCATAGAAGTTCTGCGGATAAAATGTGAAAACCTGCAAAACTTCAATTGAATATCTGCGCCCCTGCGACTCTCTTGCGAAAAAATTGTTTCAAACATAATTTGAAGAACTGATTTGTGTACCTACCGCAAGCTTCGTCACTTAAGATCTGCGGCCAAAATGTGAAGGCTCGCAGAATTTCAGACTAAGTTTGCATTCCCGCGATTTTCAGATTTTCATGCGGAAAAAAATAATCGTTGGAAACATTATTTGAATAACGAATGTGTACTGCAAGTTTCGTAGCTAAAGTTCTGCGGTCCAAATAAGAAGGACTGCAGAACTTCAAACGAAGCTTGCGCAAGTGTCATCACTGAAGTTCTGCGGAAAAACAGAAAGGTCCTCAGAAGCTCAAGTCAAGTCGTCCGTTTTTTTTTTTTTTTTTGGTTGCTTAGTTTTGAATACAATTGTTCTGCAGCCTCGATGTCTGTTCTGCGACGTACGTCGCCGATTTAGCTGCTTTCGGGAGTGCGGGTAATGCTGGTGTTTAAAATGTTCCTACTACTTGTTAGAGGTAGTACTAGTGTTAAAAATATCCCTATTGCTAGCGTCAAAAGAAGTGAACCTTCAATCCCCACTAATGCAACACGCTCCTCCAAAACATCTCGACTTGTGACCACTAAAAACGTTCAGCCTTTTCCAAAAACAGGGCCATGAAAACGTACAATCAGAGGAAAAAACAGGAGGCACTGTACAATCCGAACCGGCACTCCAGTTGAAAATAAACTGGCAAAAAAAAAAAGCTGAGAAAATAAAATAAAAACACTTTACGTTGATGGGACAAAGAAAACAAAACAATGACTACGAAATCAAAGAATAATCATAAAGAAACTTTCAAAGAAGGTAGATATTAGTAGCACTGAAACTGATGACTCTTTCTCTGATGCTATACCGTATGCTAATAGTGAGGATGGCTATAATTTCTTGTTTCTTCAGTACAGTGATGAGAATAAAGATGAGCCATTTCCAACGGATCTGGTCTGCCCCAACCTTCCTACACAGTCCCCACCTGCAGATGAGACAGCATCAAATGCTGCTGTTGGAACCGATTAGGTGAGTATGGGATAGTGAAGTATGAAGCCCGCAAATATCCAGGGCAAATACTTAAAGTCGATTACAAGGACTTTTCAGTCTCCACTATGGTGAAAACTACAAAGTATTGAATGTAACCAGAGCCGCCGGTAGCTCATCTGAATAGAAGATTAACTCTCCATTCAGATGAGTAAGAACCCATCTTTTGCAGTTGACATGAAGCATTTGTAACTTACCTACAATGCTCATACCTGTGTTTTAAAGCTTTGTTTTGATATATTACCTTATAATATATTTAAATAAATATTTAAAAAATAAAAAATTGTTATATTGCTGTAAATTTATCATTTCAAACAACGTTGTGCCAACATACCCAGATGCATCTGCCAACCAACCCCGACTCTGGGGTAAGTTGGCACTATTGAGGAGCCTTCTGAAAATATTTTTCACGAATTCCCCAGTCAATTTTAGATGATGTTCCTAGTGGTTTTTTGTAGCCAAGATGTCACCATATTAGAGGCATAAATCAAGACACACGGCAGTGTGTCAGCCAAGTTCGCGCTGCACATCTGCTAGTGTATCTTTACACGAACCATTTCAGGATACATTCGACCCCTCTGTTTCTCAAGAACTACTTCATCTACAAGCTTTAAATTTTGCAAGTCTATTAGAGTGACATAGAACACCCATAATCCTAAATTTTATGAATATATCTCTTTTAGTTTTAAAGTTATTAATATTTGAAAAGGGAAAATATGGCGATTTTCTTATTTAGATTATACACTCACTCATCAAAATGTTTACCTACTTCCAAGTGTCTCAGAATCTTAAAATTTGGCATCAAGGTATATTTCCATACACTAACTTTGGAAAAAATCTAAAAAGTCCAAAAACTACATTAAAAAAGCAAGAAAAAAAAGCATTTTTTTAATGAGTATCTTGGCGCGATTTATAAATGGTTCGTCAAACAAAAGCGCCAAAATGCTTGTAAAACGTTGCCAAAAATAAAATGCTTGGGTTTAAAATCAAATGTTTTATTGTAAGCTTTTTCAAGGCTTAGTTTGCCTTGACGGAAGATTAAAATGGCTTATCAAGATGAAATAAATAATTTGAATTGTAGAGATTGACTATGCCACCTTGCGGTGACTTAAGATAGTAACCAAGTAGTTAAAATATTCTATTGATCTTTAAAAATATACTAGCTGCCAGGGCAGCTAGATTAGCTTCCTGCGGCATGCTGATGCATAACGTCCCCCCTCTCTAACTTTTACCTCATTCTGAAATTATATTATTTGATATAATTTAATGTTCATTCGATTTCAAGACATACCACGCACGTGGCCCGGCGTTGCACGGGCACTTCGTGCCCTGAAAGTAGTGAGAAAAAAAATTTAAAGAAATTACTCCCCGCCAAGGCGGCTCGCTTACAAGCGCTTCACGCCTTTACTTTTTTCCTATATAAAAAAATCATTCGAATTATTGAGATGCTTCACGCCTTCAAGATGGTGA
>JAXGGA010023682.1:0-13106 GCA_038373865.1 Uloborus plumipes | reverse complement strand
TGCGCATCACAGCAACTAACCGAACGAGTATTTTCTTCAAAGAACTCTGTTTGGGTTCCAGAATCACGATAAAACCCCCTTTCGCATGCTTCCAAACAACTTTTCCTGTTTTGCTGATATTCAAGAAGGCTTGGTTCCTGCCTCTCGGCATACTGATTTGACCTGAAGGACTTATTACAGTCATACATTTCAGAATTACATTCCTTCCTTTTACTTGTAGTTCTTTTGCGTTTTTTGCCTCTTTTGCTTCCTTTAGGAATATTCCGCAACGCAATATCTGTCTCACTTTTCAAATATGTTGGTTGGTCTAATTCAAATTTCTCCTCCAAATTTATCGATGGTTCATTCGAAAACGGATCTTCTAGAACATAATTCGTTATAGAACTTAAGGAATATTCCATTCCAGTTTGACTGGATGCTTCAGCTAGCGCATCATGATATATGAAATCAAACGGACACATAGTCGTCGTCGTGTTTTGTGAGTTAGTAAACGCATCTTGTTCGTCAGATATTTCTTCCACTTCGTTCTTTCTCTTATTCTGCGTTACCGCTTTCGAGTCTGAACTTTCATTTTGGTCATACTCATAATATGGTAATGGTGGAACTTCAATTTGCGATTTTGAGGACGTAATATCATGTTCTAATTCTGAAGTATTAGCTTGGCTACTAGCAAAATGCTGTCCATATCGTAGAAAATCAGAATCATATAAGGCTTTTAAAAAACTATCAATGGCATTCGGGTCTTGACTATTTATGTTGATTATGGGCATATGAAATATATATTTTTCATTATATGCATTCCGCAGAAGCTCCTCATTTCTGACCGGCAAACCTACCATCTCTTTACCGCTTTGACATTCTTTACTAGCAGACTCTTCTTTCTTTACTATCTCCGTATGATAGGAAGATTTCTCGGCAATACAAACTACCTTCTTTTCCTCACTTGTTGAACTTAAAATTTTTGATGCTTCATCGTTGCCTGCAGTTTTCTCTTTTTCAGTTTTTGCATCGGAAGTATCATGACATGGACTTCCATCTGCTGCTCTTTCGTCAAGTTCTTTTTCTTCGATAATAGAATTCAATGCGTTACTGATCAAATTTATTGTTTCTGAGTTCATTGTTTTGTCTTCAGCACTTATTTCCCTATTTAGAATATCCGAAGTATAAGAAATGTTTCTCACTTTTTGCTCATTAGAATTGACTTCATCCACTAAATTCATGCTTTCAGCTTTAGAATTTTGGTCTAAGTTGGATTTTTGTATCGAATCTAATAACTGTGTAAGTTCTTCTAAGTTGTCTTTCGTTGATGCTATGTGTTCTTCGGGGACAACATTTTCCTTTACTAAATCTGTCAAATTGGATGAAGTTTCCACTGTTTCTGATATGCCTAAAAAGTCTTCTGTAAGTAAATCACTATCCTGGAGTAAAATATTCAAATTTCTAACGGCAACTGCACTTTCGTCCATCTTTTCGTCATTTAGAAAATTAAATAACTGCTCATTACTAAGAAGTTCTTTTCCAGAAATTGGAGATAGTCCTAGCGAAATATCATTACTTGTGTTTAAAACTTCATCACTGGTTACCATAAAAGGATCTTTTTTACAGTAACCACTTAATGCTTCATTACAAACTCTTTCAGTTTCGCACAGAAGATTTTCTTTTATTTCAGCAGCAGGATTCAAGAAATGATATGGGTCAGTATACGAAGGTAAGTTGCTCCTCGTTTCGGTTGTTAGTTCCTTACATTCTTCAAATACGTTTTCAAAGCACATTCCTTCTAAACTCCTGTCGGTTCCTCTGTTTTCAAACTCTTGTTTGCGGTGCGTAGAATATTCACAAAAATCCGTAGCTGGATAATTGTTACGCGAATTTTGGCCTAAATCCTCACGCATTGTTTCATTTTGATAGAAATCAACTAGCTGTTGGGGATAATGCACGCGGTTTTTCTGATACAAGTTTGGCCCTCTGGCGCACTCCGTCGGGTAATTAAAATAATACGGGGGGCAACTTCTGCGCAGGTCTTCCACTTGCGGTTGATGATAGTATGGCATACTTGGTGAAGTTATTTTTCCTCTTGAGCGCTGACGGTACCTCATAGGTCTCGGGTGTCTTGAAGTTGAATGCATTCGAGAGCGTTTTACGTAATTGGGAGGTGCAAACATTTTTTGATTTGAGTAGCCATGGCCACTCCACAAATCGAACTCGGATACAGGATCGTCAACGAAAATAGGCCACTTGAAATCTAGAAGGATTTTTTCACAAAATTAGCAAACAATATTTAAATATTTTTTTGCTTCAATAACTTAAGAATATCTATTATTTACTTTATTAAATTTCCCCCCTATCTAGCAATTTGAGATTTGTATATAAAATTGGACGACTTTTCCGTAAACATATTCATGATTCATTATAGAGCATTTGATCCCGGATAGTAGACTTTCAGGATTTCCATGGATCATTGAGAGAATGACCGAGGGAAGTGTAATTACCAATTAAGCAATGTCCAATCACTTTTTTCAAGTCTCCAACCAAGGTTCATCTACCTAGCGACTCATTAGCATTCATGCTGAAAATCCAATTAGATAACAATGAAGATACTTTCTCTATAAGACAAGGGTTGGCATTAAGTCGATCACGATTGATCGGTGGACCCTTGGATCATTTTCGGGTGATCGCCTTCATTCTTTGTCAAATGCACTTTCTACATTTTATTACGTTTTCGTTTCACACGTAGTTTACAAAAATAATCATAAAATAAAACTTTTTAAATTTAAAGACTATTTCTGTCTGCTCATTCGCACTAAAAAGTATGAAATAAACGGTGAAAATGCGCTTTGGGTCCCTGTTTGGCGCATTTTCAAAAAGTCGCCAACTGGCGCGTTTTTCCTTGTTGTCTCGCGAATTAAAAGCTCCGAGAGATATTACGCAAAAATTGGCGACTTTGAAAATGCGCCAAGCAGGGACCCAAAGCGCATTTTCACCGTTTATTTCATACTTTTTAGTGCAAATGAGCAGACAGAAATAGTCTTTAAATTTAAAAAGTTTTTTTTATATTTTATTTCAAAGTTTTTTCGTTTTAAAATTTATTTAGAATTGCGTGAAGACAAACGCCGTTAAGCATAATTCACAGAGAAAATAACAAACGCCGTTAAAAATGCTATTCACTAACACTTTATTTTTTGCTCATGAGAATATTTCGATTCCAATTTTGTTAATTTATCAACTTACTTTGAGTCAAACGCCATCAAGCGTAATGTTCAATTTGAAGAACTACCAATGCATTTTCTACAGCCCTTATTAGCCTTTTTTAATAAGTCACCTAAGCAAATTTTTGAACTGGCCTAATATGTTGATTGTTAACTAATCTCATTCGTTTCATTTCTTCTTCTGCTTTAATATTGCAAGGTTTATCTCCAACAATTTCAGTCGGATTTTAAAGCTCCCAGTCGTATTCCTGCTAATGATTGTACTCGACTCAACTCCACTATAAAGCGGAAGTGCGTTAAAGTTCACTCGTGGATTTAACTCTGCAACCGGAAGCAAAACGTGAAAACCATGACAGAAGCAAGTACGGAAAAGTCTTTAATAAAAAATAGTTTTGTAGAACCCTGACATAAACGATGCAGCTTTCAAAAGCAGGTTAAAACTACTTTTTTCCCAATTGTTGAAAACTGAGCTAAAAAAAAACTCCGAAAATATGTAAGCTGAGTTTTTTAAAGACGGAGATAGGGCAAGGCTTTCGATAGGGTCAGTTGGGGTGAGAGTAAAAGAAAATGTCTTCTAGCAGGAAATGGAGCCAAGTAAAATAACCCCACAATCATCGAATATTGAGGAGCGACATTGTTCAGTGAAATAACACCGATTCACTAACCTTGAAAGATTAACCAAAACATCTTTTAAATCTTCATTCGCTTGGCGAATAATTAATCAATAGCTTTATAGGGCTTACTACCTTTTATTTTGACTTGGGGAAAGAAACATTGAAGGCAATAATCTACACCTTAATTTTACCTTCAATTCTTGATAAGACTTATGATAAGACTTGCCAGATTCAAACTAATAACCTTTCTGAAGAGGGTTGCTTCGTCCTTCGGGAGTTACATATCAATCTAAAGAACGTCGTAAAACAAGCCAGAACACTGGCAATGAAATATGGAAGATATCAACTTTTTTTTTTTTTAGCAAAGTTTCCCCGGCAGACAAAAGACCTCTATTTGGCGATATTAATAATGGCCAAATGATGACCAATTTAAGACATTTGTTTTAACTTACATTGAAATCAACGTTATTTTGCCACCAGAAACGAATCAAAATCTCTTTTCGAATATGGATTTGCAACCAAATAGACGGGATAAAACTAACTTCTATATATAGATGATACTACATACGACATTCAGCCATCTACCAGCTACCGTTCTTGGGTTATACGGAACTATGCATATTTACATGCGTACATACTTACATACATGCGTGCATAAGTATATACAGACGTCACAAGAAAACTCGTAATAATTAAATCGATGATAGTTAAAATAAATATTTCGATTGCTCAAAATGGGAATATTTCAATAATTGGAAGTTTGGCCCCCACCAAATTTTTAGTGAAAATTTTTTTGTTACTACAATTTTTTTTTTTTTTTGCATGGTACAAGGAAATGTAAGCGTGAATTGAGTCATTTGTTCAAATTCGTCTGGTTACCTTGGTTGCCCAAGCTGGGTTTCTTTCCCCTGGCGTTTCTGATGATACGTTAGAATAAAACTACGATAACGTGTTCGCATGGTGAATTTTCTAAAATCATATGCTGCATATCCATTCCAAAAGCTCCGTTAAAACATAAAAATTCTACTAAATAAGTAATCTATATCATCCATTAAAACCGATATTTTTCCATTATAAATTTCAATGGCGTTTGCGACTTGTTAACTTTCTAAACTGACGATAACAGGATAAAATCAGGTACACTTATATTAAAAGTACGTCACCAAGTTTGGCGACATGTTTACTTTGTACTTTGGCAAAAATAGGCGAAATTCCTTTAGAGATTGACGAAATCTACAAGTATAGCAACCCTTAAACTTAGAAATCGAGGTTGTTGAATGTCACCAAGTTTGAAATTTTTAATATGCAATGGAGATAAAAGAATTAAAGTTGCCGAAAAATTAAAAATGCGCTGAGTGACGAACCTGTAACAGAAAAGTACCGGGAAAGATTTCGATTATCGGGAGATTAGCAATCTTATTTCTTTGATTTCAAATTTTTGTACCAATGCCTGCGCAAGTAAGGTTTTTCCTTTGAATAAGTAAAAAAGAGTAGGAGAACAACTGTTTGCATAGGGTTACCATAAGACAACAGGGTTACCAAATCATTATTAACTCACGCTAAAAATATGACAACTGCTATATTTTCCCAACTATCAAAACCTCCCCAAAAAGTTCTCAAAATCTCATCGAATTAATGTGACTGAAGTTGATGACCAAATGGTTGCGACAGTATTTTCGGCTACTATTCTAGACTATGAAGTAGGTGGGAACGCACTTTACTCCACACAATTATGCCTTCCATAAGGGAAATAAGCTAGAAGGACAGAAAGAATCAAAAGTGATAAAAGATATAAAGAATACTATACTGCATTCATGAAAAATGGGTGAAAATGTGCTTTGGGACCCTGCTTAGCTCATTTTCAAAAAGTCACCAACTGGCGCGTTTTTGCGTGTTGTCTCACAGAGTTGAAATCTTAGAGCCAGAGAGATTACACTTGATAACCACGCTTGGCACGCCTATAGCCCATTTGGCGAGAAAGGGGTACCCAAAGCACAGATTAACCGAAAAATGATTTAGGTTGTATAGAATAGAGCTGCGCTGTATCGTAAATTAGTAATATTATTGTGTTTAAAGTTAATGTATATGCAATTTTAAAATTAAAATAGGAATATTTTTAAATTAAATTATTTAGTTGATAGTTATAAGTAGCTGCAGTTTTATAAAATATTCAGTTAACGAATTTCTTACGATAGTCCATGATTGCTTCAGTAGTAAATTTCAAATTGTATTTCAAATTAAAACGAATCGTCAGTCAATTTAAGATCTGAATTCATTGTTCGAAGCAATACATTATTAACGTTTATTGAAAGCAGCAGGTGTGGAAGAATTAGCAAGTTGCCACATGAATGGGTTTATGCAGATAATTTGAACTTTTCCGATCTCGCACGCAACAAAAAATTTGCTCTGTTATTTGGGCTAAGGGCTCCTATATAGACGAGCCGGCGCATCAAGATTAAGTTTCACCACTTTGGATTCAGCGCGTGTTTGAGTGTTTGAGTGGTTGTCTTTTCTGGCCAATAATCGCGCTTTGGTAATTTTTCACTGTGAGAAATTTCTAGCGGCATGTGGATTTGGCAAAGCTTAGCAATGTGCCAAAACGTTTTTCTGGTAACCCTACTCCGCAACAATGAAATATTGAAAGTATAAAATAATTTTGGAAAAAAATAGAACCGACTTCAGTTGGAAATTGCTCTAAAAAGTAAAAAATAATTTTTTTACTTTGAACACCATCGAAACTACTTTTAAACATAAGTTTTGAAGTCGGCGCAAAAACAATGTATAGAATCATACGCAACTATAATTCAACTATATGCATTTTAATGGATACAGGTTCTTTAAAAGCATTCGCATACATTTCATTCATTACCACACAATCGTGTAATGGTACAAATATTCTGCTTTTAATTTTCAATGGTTTCTCTGAAAAATGTTGGCAAAATATGGTTAAATATCATTTGACCTATCGTTTTTGCGCCGACTTCAAAACTTATGTTTAAAAGTAGTTTCGATGGTGTTCAAAGAAAAAAATTATTTTTTACTTTTTAGAGCAATTTCCAACTGAAGTCGGTTCTATTTTTTTCCAAATTTATTTTATTTTATTCTTTTTAGTGTAAGCGTACTTATGAAATAGGGTAATGTTTCCCATTACGAAACTTTATCTAATTTTCTTAAGTAAATCTCTACTAATAATGAAGCTGAAGGTGGGTCTGTCTTTCCTTCTTTCTTTCTTTCATTCATTCTTTCTGTCTGTTACGCGCGTAGCGCCAAAACCATTCGGTCGATTTTCATACCACTTGGCACAAAATTAGTTTGTAGCATGTAGTTTTGCACCTCGAAGCGATTTTTCGAAAATTCCATTTCGTTCTTTTTCTATTCGAACTCTTAGCGGAAATTCTATAAAATAGGGAAGAAATATTTCATACACATTTTCAAGTCTTATGTCATTCGAAAGCTTGAAATTTTCTGCATAAAATGAAGTTTTTTCGAAGTTTCTACGATCATCAGGAGAGCTGTAATATTTGTTTTTAGAATCCCGGAATTCAAGGCTTACCTTCAGTAAAGCAAGCCAAACGATTCTAAAATGGTTGAGCCGAGAATAAAATTTGTTTGAAAATAGAGATGAAATGAATTATTTTATCAACGGAAATCAACTTTTCATGTTGTTACCATGGTTACGTGTTCATACTTATTTTTGTTTCGTTCTTTTCCCAGCGTTGCCAGACGTAGTATTTTTGATACTACGGTTGTATTTTCTCGGCCCAAATAAGGAGCGTAGTATTTTTCTGGCAACCCTGTTTCCAATATACTAATGACTTAAAATATTTGGCGGATTTTTTTTTTTTTTTTTTTTTTTATTTTCATAGATTTCGCATTTCAGCAACATTGATTTTGTCAACGTTTGGAAACAGTAGTATTTTGTAGTATATTTTTTTAGAGGAGGCGTAATATTTTTCTGTTTCAATTCTTTGGCAACCCTGTCTTTTTCCCGGTGAAAATGTGCTTCGGGACAATGCTTGGCGCGTTTTCAAAAAGTCACCAACTGGCGCGTTTTTGCGTGTCTCGCGGAGTTGAAAGCTCCGAGAGAAATTAAGCAAAATAGTCAGGGTTACCACACTTGGCGCGCCTATAGCCCATTTAGCGAGAAAAGGGTACCTAATGCACATATTTACCAAATATCGTATCAATTGCGATATTGCATCGTTCTTTTTAAAGTGTTTCATTTCGGAAAATGTATTGTTTTGTTTTTAAAGCTAGGAAAGAAAACTTTTTTCTTCTTTTAACCCCTTCCCGGCTTATCCCGAGCTGGACTCGGGCAAGCGAAATGTTCCATTCTGGCTCATTCCGAGTGTAGCTCGGGCACGGTGAAAATTAACACTGCACAACCAGTCTTTCAAGAATTATTTCACATATCCCTTTTATGGTTTCGGATGCTTTTATTTACTATTGTTGCTACTAGATAACATAACTATACAGTGTTTTGAGCTGTAGATTTAAGATAAGAGTAGCCGCCGAATCCAAAGTATAATGATTTCTGCCATACAGAAAGCCAACTTTGCAGGTAAATACTCATTTATTTTAATAGATATTTTTACATTTATTTTTAGGAAATGTTGCATGCGAATGATGCTATTATGTTTAAAAAGATATGTATGTATGAAAATAAGCATAAAAAATTGACATTTTTTGATTCGTAATCCCGAAATTACTCATTTATTTAAATAGATATTTTTACATTTATTTGTATGAAATGTTGCATGCGAATGATGCTATTATGTTTAAAAAGATATGTTTGTGTGAAAATAAGCATAAAAAAATTGACATTTTTTGACCCGTAATCCCGAAATAAAATGAGCCTGGAAGGGGTTAAACTTTGGTAAGATTTCTGTTGGTTTCTGTGAGCAACAAAATTGTTCTTATTTTCTCTTTTGGCTTATTTTTGTGCATCTCTCCTTGGGGTTGCATTCGAATGTCCCCAAGGGGGTGTTTTACCCCTTTTATGGGGTAAATTAGTGTTTTCAATGAAGACAAAAGTGATATGAATTGGCGCGACCACTTGGCGATATGTCGCCAAGCTTTTGGTCGCCAAGTGTTTGACGCCAATTTGGCGAAAAAAAATTTTTTTTGGTTCAATTTGGCGCTATTGGCGATATTTTGCGAAAAATCCTCTGAATGATGTTAAAATCGGCGATATTTAGGAGATTAATCATTGTAAAACATTTTTTTTGCATTGTTTCGTAGCAAACTAGGGATACAAATGTTTGAATTGTTATCTTCACTCCAAGCTCTATTTTAGCACTTTCGACATCTACTAAGCAATTTACACGTAAAATTAAGTAGTGTGGAGTCCATATCAGATTTTTATATCATACTTTGAAGGAATTATAGTTGAATTATAACTAAAATAGATCATTTTTTCTGTTATATCAATTATTTTACAAATGAACTTTTAATTTTATACCACGGGCAAAGCCGTGCGGGTACCGCTAGTGCTCCATAAAATAAACTGTGAAAAAAAAGGAAGAAACTATCAACGCGTCAAAAATTTTAAACGATTGGCACTAAAAATAATCTTTGTTATTCTCTGGTATTTATTTGTGTACTAGCTCAATCAAAGCCATTAAATATCAACGGCTTTTCAACTAATTTATATTTCAAAGCAATTCTAGTTTCTTGTTGTTCATAAGATTTTAACCGGAACAGGACATATCCGCCGCAAATTTTATCCCCCTTTTTTCCGCATGGGACATTTCCGTCGCTACTCCTATACCCCCTCTGACTGGCACAGGACAAATCCGCCGCGCCATTTCCAAGGGTGAGAAAGTTGTTACTGGTTTAAAATTTTTATTCTTGGTGACACATCTTCATTTGGCGACAAAGACCTAATCTAAAAAGCGGAATTTATTCCCGGATCGCTTATAATAGGGGGAAATCGCAAAGAAGTCAAAAAAAAAAAAAAAAAACACACACACACACACACAATGCAGTGTAAATCAATTTAAACTTCACCAAATATTACACTCTACCAGCTCAATCAGCGGATTTGTCCTGTCGTACAGAAACGGCGGGGAGAGACGCGGCGGAAATGTCTCATGAGGGGGATGATAGAGATAAATTTTGTGGCGGAAATGTCCTACGTTGCGGCGGAAATGTCCTGTGCCCATTTGAACACATAATGAGCGCTGATGAGTTTCATGTTTGATTTAGTTAAGCCTTGGTTTAAATTTTTCATCATGATTACTATTAATATTGCTGTTGCGAGGCAAAAAAATTTTGCAACAATGGATTGAAAATTTAATCATTTAATGGGGAAATGACATGAAATTTACTGTTTTCCATTAAAACTTTTTTTCTAATGAACCAATATCGTCATATGAGTACATGGTACCTAAGTTACACCATCTCCTCTCTATTAAAAAAAAATCGTCCAAATCGGTTCAGTAGATCATAAGTTATGTGCGAACAAAAAAAAAAAAAAAAAAAACATACGCTTTGAATTGAGAACCTCCTCCTTTGTTGAAGTCGGTTAAAAAGTAAATTAATTGGATCCAAAGTGGTCGAACTTAAGCTTGATGCGTCGGCCTGTCTATATAGCGGCTCTGGTTTGGTCTATATAGGTGCCTCATTAGTTTGGCCTAAAGCACGGACTAAGGCCACTATAAGGCCCCTATATACACGAGCCGACGCACCAAGATTAAGTTTCACCACTTTGGATCCAGCGCGTGTTAGAGTGTTTGAGCTGTCGTCTTTTCTGGTCAGTAATCAAGTTTCGGTAATTATCCACTGTGAACAATTATTAGCGGCTCGTGGATTCGGCAAAGATTAGCAATACGCCAAAACTTTTTTCTGGTAACCCTACTCCGCAACAATAAAAAATTGAAAGTAAAAGTTCATGAATTGGATCCAAAGTGGTGAAAACATATGTCATTTGGAAGTAAGTGGCTTTCTGTCATATTTTCCGATGAGAAAAAGTGGAATTTGGATGGCCCGGATTTCTGGGCTTATTATTGGCATGATTTGCGAAAAGAACCAAGAACATTTTTCAGTAGGCAGCATGGTGGGAAATGTGTCATGGTATGGGGTGCATTTTGTAACATTATAGGAGGGCCAGACTGCATATTTCAGCAAGATAATGCACCCATACATAAATCGAATTCCACAAAAGCATGGCTTCATCGAAAAAAAATTAATGTTATGAACTGGCCTGCATTAAGTCCAGATCGAGACTAATCGAGACTATTTGGGCAGTTCTAAGCCGCCGAGTTTATGCAAATTCTAAACAGTATTTCTCCGTCGAACAACTGAAAATTGCCATAGAGAGAGAATGGCACAATGTTGAACCTGAAGTACTACAAAACCTTGTTGAATCGATGGAAAATAGAGTATTTGATCCTTATTTCACGTAAAGGAAACACGATTAAGTAATAAGAATATAATTATTGAACAGATTTCAAGAGAATTTTCAATTGTGACTAAACTTATGAGACATGAAATTTAAATGATATTTTATTCTTTTGTTTCAATTCTTTTGTACATGAAGCAAGTGTGAAATATTTTTATATTTATCTTATTATCACGGTTATAGTAAATAAATAATGACGTAATTAATGATGAACTTTCAGTTTTTTATGAACTTTCAGTTTTAAAAGGAACATTTTGTAGGGTGACTATACTTTTGAGACGGACTTTATAATTAGACTAGCTGCCAGGGCAGCTAGATTAGCTTCCTGCGGCATGTTGATGCATAACGTCCCCCTTCTCTAACTTTTACCTCATTCTGAAGTTATATTATTTGATATAATTTAATGTTCATTCGATTTCAAGACATACCACGCACGTGGCCCGGCTTTGCACGGGCACTTCGTGCCCTGAAAGTAGTGAGGAAAATTTCAAGAAACTACTCCCCGCCAAGGCGGCTCGCTAACAGGCGCTTCACGCCTTTACTTTTTTCCTATATAAAATCATCATTAGAATTATTGAAATGCTTCGCGCCTTCAAGATGGTGAGGAAATTTTCAGTAAGTTCAGCTCGCTCAAAGGAAAAAAAGCAGACATAGATACTCTGTTTTTAATATAAGTAGATGGCTTTTCAACAAATGAATGTTTCAAAATATTACAAGTAGCTAGCGATAAAAAATACTACGTAAGTAACCTGCTTATGAGTTTCGTGTTTGATTTAGTTAAGCCTTTATTCAAAATTCTCATTATCACTGTTTCATAGCAACCACGTTTCATCAATGGATTTCATATTTAATCATTTACTAGCAGTACCCGCATGGCGATGCCCGTGCAACAAATGTAAAGGAAGTTAACTAAATAAAGTTTAATTCACTCTAACCCTCTAAAGTAAAATTATTATATTTGATTCAAATGTGCTCCCCAACCTTTTTAATTCCACTAAAAGTCATATTAAAGTTTAAATCAATTCGCCAAATAAACGT
The DNA here is from genome assembly GCA_038373865.1 of Uloborus plumipes. Classification (NCBI taxonomy): domain Eukaryota; kingdom Metazoa; phylum Arthropoda; class Arachnida; order Araneae; family Uloboridae; genus Uloborus; species Uloborus plumipes. The sequence continues at coordinate 846 of JAXGGA010023682.1, read as the reverse complement.
TTCAATGGAACTTTTGAGATAACTGTAGTAGCAAGATTTTCGAAAACCCTTCAACGAACACAGCAATTTTGCCCTTGAAGTTTAACATAATCCACCGATTTAACCGTAATTTCAATGTAAAATTGGTCGCCAAATTTAAATTTATTAACATAGGGAACCGATTGTGTCAGGTAGCTCAGCCTCAACCATTCTTCCATGATTTTAATGTGAACATTAAAAGGCAAGAAATATAATGTCTTTCGCACCATCTCTTTGAAGTGAATACAATCTATAACAGTAACCCTCAAATAAGCAAGATTTCCCTGGCTGGGAGGTTTGGTAAATTTCCTGATTGTTGCCAAACTTTACGACGCCAAATACGAAGAGTAACTTCCTAGCGGTGTTACCGAAAATGTCAGAATGGAACTATTAAAAATTTAGGTTTGGCGACATTATATACATGTTTTAAACATGCAATAAAATACTTTTTAGACTGCAAACAACTACTGTTCCTTCACAGAGCGTTTTCTTTTTCTTTAATTTGGAGAAAGAAGTGTTTCACTGGCTGGGAGGTTTGGTAAATATCCCTATTGTTGCCAAACTTTACCACGCCAAATACGAAGAGTAGCTGATAGCCATCGCTATTTTTTTAACAATAATAGTTCCATTCTGACATTTTTGGTAACACCAAATTTTGAGGAATTCAACTGAATAAATTTAAATTCCCTCCGACCCCTCTGAACTAAAATTATTATATCCTTTAGTTCAAATGCGCTTCATCTTTTAAACTCCACTTAAAGTCATGTTAAAGTTTAAATCAATTCGCCAAATAAATCAAAAGACAGAAAATTAAGAAAGAAATAAGAG
>JAXGGA010023681.1:0-13106 GCA_038373865.1 Uloborus plumipes | reverse complement strand
GGAACTTTTTTTGCAAACACTTGAAGTTGTATGACAAAAAAGACCCAAATCAGAAGATTTCTTCAAAGTAGAAAGATTGTCTTACGTATCAAAATGATGTTGATAAATAACATTCTCAGCGTAAAATTTATAATTAGTTAAAACAATTGATAAATTAATGAAAGTTAATGCATACATTAAACTAATGAATAGTACCTCGATGAATATAAACTTAGCTTTTAACGGAAAAAATTCTCTTGAGCAATACTAAAATCTGCAAGATTATTGTCATTCTTTCATTTAATTTCAACTTATATTTAAAAAACATAATGGACATTTTTTTCGCATACTCAGATCTTTCTCATAACTTTGGGTGATATTTACATCCTATTTCCTAAAATGTTCGTTACTTTATTGCTTAACGTTTATTACGATCATTCATGAACATAGAAAAATAAAATTTTCAAAATGGTAAAATATTTTCTTTTAAAAGTTACAGTCGTAAGTTCTTCTAGTAGGAAGATGAAATGTCAAAACAAATCCCAAGTAGCATCAACTCATCGGATTTTGCTCGGCCGACCAACAAACTCCTCGTAAACTGATCCTGTAACGCACGATGACATTGTTCCGATCAGTATCCGAGCACGGTTTTCGATGAGCTACTTTTCATCGGAAAGCGATATCCTTCCGATCAACTTTCCCGATGAAAATAAGATGAGCTATATTCCATCGGAAAACGATATCCTTCCGATCAAGTTTCCCGATGTAATTCCTCGGCACGGGACTGTTCTGCTCGTAAATTGCTCCAAATCTCATCGTATTCTCATCGGATTTTGCTGCTCGGATTCTGCTTGGCCGATGAGACATATTGGATGATCTGTCGATGAGAATTTCATCGGGTTTCGATGAATGGCCGATCATCGGCCGATGAGATGATGCTGCTAGGGATTGCTTCATCATCGATCAATCCAGTCCTAAATTCAGTTTCTTTGTAATATTTGACAAAATTTGCATGGCTAAAAAGTGGCCTTTCTGTTAAATTCCATATTGTAAATTCGGCTTACTTGCAAAATTTCATGAATTAGAATCAGCTCTTTAAAACGGTTGAAGCTCAATAAAGTGGCACAGAAATAAAACATTTGTGCTAAAGAGAAAGAGAGAAAAGAAAAGCAAAACATCTTCAATTTCTGAACTTTTTAAATTTCATGCGAGAGCATCCTTCCCGCGAACGTCAGAGGGGTTTCAGATAGAATTATGAAAATGCAATTGATGAAAACTCAAAAAAGAAACGGTTGCACTCCAAGAGTGCCGAAAGAATAGAAAACTTGAATAAATAAGTGTTCATTTTTTGAATCGTCAGTGGTCCAGCTCATAAATTGCCAACATGCATGTGCATCTGTGTATGGACATACGCAATATGTGTACATACTTCTATACAGAGGTAACTGTAACGGTAACAGTGCCGCGAGCTCAATTGTTTTTTTCCATCTCAAAAAATATCCAAAACGTCTAAAGAAGTTTCCACTTTAAAAATCCCTAAAACGGGAGAGGCAAGGTATTTGCTAAAATATTTTCCTTTAAAAACAGAGAAAATTCAAAACATAAACAGCAATATCTGCTTATCAGGAGCCAGACTGTTGGTACATTGCTTGCATAGTTCTGAGTTCTGTTTTTCACAAAATGTGGACTATCACTCGCCAATCCCTATTGACACGAGACAACGATTAAATAAACGTTACGAAACCTTGACGAAAACATTATGGGCTTTTGCATAAGCAATAATGAATCAAAATAACAATATCAATTTAATTCACATAAAACCCAATCATAATTAATCTCAATGTCAAACCATAACGCTTTCCACATAATCTCGAGCATGAACGAGCCACAGTCACTTAGTTATTTGCAAAAGAGTTAAAAATTACCTAAAAAACCTCATTTCATCAAGGAACGAGATACGCAGTTTTCTCATCACGCTGCTGTCTCTGCATACAAATTCCTGTTTAAAAGACATAAAGAAAGGCTAATTATGCCTAACCAAGTTCGAAAGTTTACTCTGGGCATTAGCATAGAAATAGCCTCCGACTTGCCCAATCAGCGGGGGCCCCCTGCTACCCCGGTTCTTTGCAAAAGAAGCTCATCTGAGCGATGTTTCTTTCAAAGGTGACGTGACTCGAACAAAGAAAGTGCGCCATTTTTCTAATCCAATTAAGCGCCTGGTTTGTGCTCAGTCAGCTGTTCTTTGTTCTGTTGGTCCGTGGTTGGCGGGAAAAAGCATCGCGGAGGGGTTGTCTCGCTCGGGAGCTGGGCTCGTGAATTGGTGGATTTGAAATTCGAGAATTGGCTTTCATTTAAATGATAATGACAATGTTTGTAACAGGTACAATCATTTGTTCTCTGAGGTATTAACAAAAAGAAAGGAGATTCACAGCTTTAATGAAAAAAATACGAATTTATGTTGGCGAAATTGACAATTAATGCTTTTAAATTTTATATTTTTCCCCTTTCACACCTATTGCATTTCAAGTAAGATTTTATTTCGTACTTACATCCGGTGCCAAATTCCTTAGTGCTCACAAACTAAAAATGCAAATAATGTCTGCACAATAAATTGGAATACTGCTTGAGAATAAAACTTAGGAATAAAATGTACTTGCCCTTTTCATTATTAGCCACGTAGTTAACTTTTTTTTGCTAAAAAAGGCATTACCGCTCATTAAGATTAAAAAACAAAAAAGTTGAAAAAATAAACAATCCTTTTCCTTTAACAGTTAATGCACGCACATCTCACAAAATACCAATATCATAGGTACCAACTTTCTCAATTTGTTCTGGAGACTACCGAATTTTGATGCCTTCTTCTGAACTGCCTAATGCAGGGATGGTCAACATTTTTGAGAAGATTACCACTTACTGGAGGGAAAAAAATATTGCATGCCATTTTCAACTATTTTAATGTGCGGAAGAATATTGTAGTTTGATAAATGTAGGGTTGAAATGTTATTTAAAAGTTGATAACGTGATTTAAACTCAAAAAACACATTTTTCTATGAGTCTGAATAGTGAAGAAGCTCTTTACGGGAAAGCTCATTGATTTTGAGCTGCAATAAAAATCTTTGCCACAAATAGCTTCCTCTTGAATAATAAAATACTTTATTCAAAAACTTTTTTCCGCCAATAATTTTCAAACAATGTAGCAAAACCCCGTATACTGCAAACCAAGGCGCTCTGCTCTATCTGTGAAAACTGCCTGATTTAGTCCACAGTCTGCTTTAATGACTTCACAATAACATTTTAAAGTTCTTTAAAAATGCTCTCTTTTGTCGTTGAAGTTAGTAGGTGCAAATCAAGAAGTTCTACAGAAATTCCGAAACAATCACTCGTGTAACGCAAAAATATACTTAATTGAGCATTCTTTGTAATGTAGCGGTTTTCATTCAAAGCTAATGACAAGTTAAGGATAAATACAACGTTAAAAATGCACAAATGTGCAGGGAAACTCCAGACACGTGTTTCAGCGTTATAAGGAACGCCTTTTTCAATGCAAACTCCCTTTTCTTTTGCATTGAAAAAAGACGTTCCTTGTAACACCGAAACACGTAGCTGCAGTATCCCTACGCATTTGTGCTTTTTTAACGCTGTATTTATCCTTTAGTTTTGCACAAAGGTATTTATTTATTTCTAATGGTAAGTACTTGCAATATTGTAGTTCAGATAATGTTTGTGCTAACTTCCTTTCCCATGTCATGTATTGCCATGTGTTGCTTAGAATCTATGGGATGCATGACTATTACTACGTAAAGCTATTGTATTGTATATTTTGCACGTCACTACATTAATTACTATATAGGGTATTCCAGTAAAGTGTTTCAGAACTTCTAAGACGGGTAAGATCGAGCCCGTCATTTCAACTTTTTCCAGGGGCGGTCAAAGGGTGCAAAAAACATGCAATTTCGTCGGAAAACAACAAAAATCACGCCCACTTATATGCAAATATATTGACTTCCCAAAGCCAGGGTGGGGGCCATTGATCCCCCTGACCCCTTAAACGACGGGCCTCTGTAAGGTGAATCCTAACGGTTCGAAATCATATAGCAATCAAGTTTCGGGAAAACTTTCTTGATACTGCGAAATTCGAGATATGCCGAGACAAGGCCAGGCTGTTCGGAGTTCCATGCGTCTAAGATGTAAGGCCCGAACTCCACATGAGCAGAAAACCGAAAGCGTACACAGAAACGGAATTTCTGTTTCAGTTGAGTTTCCGCCGAACAGGTGGTTTTTAGAGCAGAAAAGCAGCGAGGAATCGATGGCGGTATTCCAGAGCGCCATCTACAGGTGAATTTAATGCATTCAGCATTTTCTTGTGCTTTCAGCGGGAAAAATGGACGGTCAAGCCGAAGTTATTGCCATGGTCGGATTGCACTTGATTAATTTTACAGTTTCATTATCAGAATTAAAAAGAAAAAAAAAAACGAAAGCCAAACGGGCCACCAATGCTAAAAGCTTCACATTTGAAGACGAGCTCCTATTGGCTGTTCCAAAGCGGAATACGCGAGCAGCGGCAGAAAAGTTGAAATTTTTCTACTTCCGAGTCTGCCGCGAATCTGCCCAGCAGAAAGGAGAAAAACCTGATTTTTCAGTTTCTGCTTTCTGTTTCCGTCGATTTTCCGCTTACGTGGAGTTCGGGCTTAAGGTGTGCATTGTAGCCGGTGGAAAAATCTTTGATCACTCACTTTGACCCATGTACCTTTTGCTTTTTTACATTCTTTTCTTTATGGTGCTTCTGTGTACATCACCGCTTTAGGAGCGGATTTTCGGCCCCGCATTGCAATATGATTTCGAGCCGTCAGGATGCTCTCTACCCCTTTTAGAAGTTCTGAAACACCTCACTGGGACACCATGTATTTATAATTTATATTATAAATACGTATAATTAATTTTAAGCAAGATTTTGAAGGGTTTAAGGATTACTTAGAAGATGAATCGGGTTAATAAAGATTTAACAAAGTTCCTGAAAACGACTTTTTTTTCATTATTTTTTTCAATAATTCTTTGCTTCCCGGCCACTCTTAATATTTCACCGTGCTAGACTGGGGCAAGTGTGTCGCTGGTTGGCTGCCCCTACCGTAATGGCATAAAAAATATGGAGCCGCGAATCATCTATATTCTGAAATTCACGGGAAAGCTAGCAGCTAGAACATAAATAAAAGTATTTAAAACAGACTTAGTGTAATATTAACAAAAGAAATATCCGATTCTACAGTAGTTTCAGAATGCTTTGAGGATGGAGCATTACGAGTAAATGAGTACCTAAGCAAAATGTCCCTTTGTAAAATTAATAACTTCCTTTAAAACTAGTATTTGGTACAGGACATTAAAAGCATGTTAATTGTTATATGTGTAACTATTAAGATAAGGAAACTGACGTGGACAACTCGCCCATGAATTTTACGCCTTTCAAATAATTTATGTTTCAATGGGGAAAAACTATTCTACCATTTCAATTTTCCCACATTCCCTTACTACGTTTGCGACACTGATTCTTGTCGAAGTACCAGTTCCTTTGAATATTAAGTAATACTGTATTGCAAAGATATCACATTTCAAGCACTGTTTTGCTTTTTTCCAGAAAGAAGTTGAATACATAACGTAATAATTGGAATGAAATAAGTCTATCTGACATTGAACCGCAATCATAACTAAGCAATTATAAAAGATTCTGAAATCATTCATTTCATTTTCTCAAAATTTATTTATTTTCTTTATGTTTGCATTATGGGTTATTTTTAGTACACAAGCACATACTTTAGAGAGAAGACAAATAACTAATTTAGCATTTTTTCGTTAAAGATCTCATTAGTTTCTCGCTAACACACTAATTATTTTGATTAATTCATTTCATATGCAGTGAAGTGTTTAATTATTAAAGTACAGAAAGTAATAACCACGTTATTTCTTCAACCATAAGATAACATCATTATTAAAATAAAACTACACAAGAATAAAAAAAATATATTTAAAAAGATTTCAATGTACGAAATTAGAAATACTACTACAATCTTAGTCACTACACTTAACAGTTTAATAACTAGTTTTTATCAAAGATATTATCTTCTGGTTTTTAGTCTTTCCGAAAACGGTTGTTTTTGAGAGTTAAAAATAAACTTCTATTTTTGTCATTCTTTGCATATTCACTCAAGCGCCTATTTACTCGTTGAGGTTTGCACTTCTTTTGAAAGCGATCGTTCGTTTCGAAAGCAGAGCTGTCGAATTTATTTTTCGAAGCCAGAAAAGAAATTTCACGTGCGTATTTTTCCATTTCCTAAAATAGATTATATTCGAGTCTTTTCTCTTTGAGACTGTCTCAAATCCATTCAAGTGTGGCTAATGTGAGGTTCACATATGTCTTTCCAGTGAAATCTCTCGGTGTAAGGAATCTTTGATTGATAAACATTCCGTAAACTTGACGTTTGCTGTGTGGCTGTGGGCACTGAAAATTTATGTTGGAAAAAGTAGGTATGTTAGGTGTTTCCTGCTTTTTGCAATAAACACAGTTGAGTTCGTGAAGCAGATTACTTTCCATTTAGGTAGATTTAAAAATTAATTGGAAATGTAATTACCCATCTCGATAAATTTTAGCTTATTTTAATGTTAGTTAAAAGAAAACGTGAAAGAAAAAAGCTATCCCAAGTAGCATCAACTCATCGGATTTTGCTCGGCCGATCATCGAACTCCTCGTAAACTGATCCCGTAACGCACGATGACATCGTTCCGATCAGTATCCGAGCACGGTTTTCAATGAGCTACTTTTCATCGGAAAGCGATATCCTTCTTCCGACCAACTTTCCCGATGAAAATAAGTCGAGCATCCAAAATTGATCCTAAATTCACCGGCATGGGACTGCACTGCTCGTAAATTGCTCCAAATGTCATCGTATTTCGAGCAAAACTCATCGGATTTTTCTGCTCGGATTCTGTTTGGCCGATGAGACATATTGGAGCGATTCCGATGAGAGCTCATCGAATCCGATCATCGACTGATGAGAATTTCATCGGGTTTCGATGAATGGCCGATTATCTGCCGATGAGATTATGCTGCTAGGGATTTATATCATTAAAGTCTTTCGAAAATCTTATTGATTAATAACGTTAATAAATGTTTAAAAATACAATGTTGCAAGCAATGTTATGAGATGGATTCATTTTTTTAAAATAGGTTCTATGAGGTTTACGGCTTTTTACAGTAAACGTTGTTCAGTTCGTAAACTGGATTATCTTATATTGCGATAGATTCAAAAGATCCAAACGGAATTAGCTGAGAGCATGAAAGAACGCTAATTATATCTTTGAAAGATTTCAAAGATATAAAGTATTACAAAATAGAAAAAAAGTGTTGCGAAAGGGCATTAAGAGTTGATTATTTTCAATTGAAATAGATTGAAAAGAATTTTAACAAACAAAATAAATGTTCCATTAGAAAAATACTTTAACTTTCTACTTTTTTTGAAGGCACAAATATACCTTCGAAAATTAAAAAAAAAATTCAAATGCAAGTTCTATTATAAAATACTTTATTCTTTTGTTATGTACTGTAATTTTCGAAAAAAAAACAAAAAAAACAATTTATTCTTTTGTAAAAAGAGAAGCTATCTTAACAATTTCTGCTCCACATTTATCTAGTGTATTTTCTCCAAATAAAGAAATACAACTCATTTTTTTCCCATTCTATCTTGATTTGTAATGATATTTTCCTTCTTTAGAGGATTTGGGCTGTAATTTTGATCACATAAACACGCCCTAAATACTCATTTATATATGTTTATTGCTTTTTTTTCGTTTTTTTAAAAATAACTATTATATTTTTTCTATATAAAAATTAAAAATATATCGAATTTGTCCCCCATAGTAAACAATTTTGTAGTAAAATATCCTCAATTTTAATTTTAGGTCCAATAACCCTACCCGGTCTATTACCCCTACACATTCCCCTTTTAGACATTTTGGCGGTACCGTGATTTCTCTAAAACAGAAAAATACACATCAATTAAATATCCATTTTTCCAAACTCTTCAAACTCCCGTCTTTAAAATTCGAAACTAAACCATCCCCAACATCCTTATGAATGATCACACAGCATCCCGTCTCCTCCCCATCACCAAACGATGTTCAGATGAAGAAGGGAAAAAAAACTTCTCTCTCTGTGAAAAAAAAAAAAAAAAGATTGTGAGTAAACAATCGGAGGCAGAGAGAAGAGAGAGAAGCTCGAGATGAATAGAAGGGCCAGTGGAACAAGGGGATCGTCAAAGAGTCACCGCGGATGCTGCCGTCCGTCTGTCCGCATCAGTCAGGAGGCGCCACATTCCTTGACTAATTGTGTCTCCGCGCTGAGCGAAAGCCCCGATGGCGCCCCGCGAGTAACTTTTAGGAGGCAGGCCAACAAATTCCCAGATTTACTCGCGGAGTCGATTATTTGTTTATGCGCTCTCGATTTTCAAAACTGGGGAGAGTGACGTGCAGGCGGTGATAGACTTTTGGGGCTACAGGATGGAAAAAAATGTTTTAGAGCGGAAATTAAGTCTAATTCCACGTATGGTAAAATTTCATGCTATAAGTTCAATAACATAAGTTTTTACGTTAACATAAACGTTTCTTTACGGCCTATTTTTAATTTTGGCGATTATTTCACATTTGTATTTATTGTCGCCACGTTTGGTTAAGTTATATGGAAACTATTCATTTGGTGATACCATACATTTTTTTTTGTCTTTTCTATCTAGTTTTAAATAATGAAAGAATTGAAACGCGAGATATTTAATGGAAAGCAATAAAAAAAGAAGAGTAATTTTTCAAAGACAAAATAATTAGAAAATAACATGAAAAATCTTAATAAAATATTTCCTCAAATAAATTGTGAATGCTACATTAACAAGTAAAATAGTCAGTAAAAAAATAAGTTTCAAGTTATTAATAAACATGAAAAGTTTCATTGAAATGCAAAATTAGAAAAAGAAGAGCAAATTCCCAGATTTACTCGCAAAGTCGATTATTTGTTTATGTGCTCTCGATTTTTAAAACTGGGGAGAGTGACGGGCAGGGCGATGATAGACTGGGGGAAAAGAATCTATTTTAGCCTGAAAATTCCGAAATAACCCGCATACGGTAGAAATTCCAAGTTTACGGTATAGGTCTCTCAAGGTATATTTTTAATTTTGACGATTATTTTTCATTTTATTTTCTGTCACCACGTATGGTTAAAATGTACCGATTAATCGGTAGTATCGATTACTTGGACATAATCGGTATTCTTTATAAGTATTTAATGGTCCTAATGGTCTCTCAATTCGCCCCCAGAATAAGAAAAAAACGGAAAAAAACTCATCGGTTTCAATTTTTATTTCTCATTAGTTTTTAGCGGTTCGCGATCAAAGTTTTTTTTTTTTTATGAAGGGAAACAAAAAAAAAAAAAAAAAAAAAAAAATACTCACAGGACCTAAGAGTTTTTCAAAAGTTATTTCTAGTCCGCGGGTCAAAAAAGTGAGAAATGCAGCCTTTTTTAACGGACTTTTTAACAAAACAAATCTTAAAAGGAGACTAAAAATGTCATTAAAATGAAAAATAATCCGCAAAATTATTAAATCAAAGTAAAATAATCCATCAAAGAAATAAAATTTTATTAAACAATATGAAAAAAATCTCTAACATAATCCACCAAATCAAACTTTTAATGTTCCATTAGTATGTAACAGAATCTGTCAAATAAGTAGTATGTATGAAGTCATAAATAAATATCTAAAGTTTCATAAAAATATAAAGTTAGAAAAACAGGAGGAAATATGCAGGAAATATGCAGGACGATGCAGGCGTAATTCCTCAGTTTTCGCTCTGGAAGGAAGTGAGCAAGTCGTCAGCACTATGTGCCCCCCCCCCCTACGTGCCAATACGGAAAAGTAGCATTCTAATTAGAACAAAACTCATTCGTCTACAATTATAATGTTTACTTTTGAGCGAAAAATTATGAAATCGTAACGACGTAAAAATCAAATCACAAAACAATAGCAGATACATGTTTCAGGGAAACGAAGAGCATTTTTATGCTAAGTGAGATTGTGGGTTAAACAAAAAAAGTTTATGGTCAGATTTTCTTTTCTTTCATAAGCCACTAGCTGACTTCTCTGTATTAAGGAAAGGGTTTCTTATAACCCCTAAACACGTGTAAAATTGTTGTGCTCTGTGCGCTTATAGTATATACTAATACCTAGATTGGTAGCAATTTGACTTGCATTAAGTCCTGAAACTTTTAAAGTGACCAAGCGGTATAAATGCTTAGAAAACGATTGGGATATTATTTTTTATTTCATTGGGATATTATTTATTGGGGATATTATTTTTTCAGTTCGCTACTAGGTAATAAAATTTAAGAATTTGAGAGAGGAAAATTCTCTCCACCCAGGGCTTAATCAATCAAATTCTTAATTTTTAACAAATTCTTAGATTTTATTACCTAGTGGCGAACTGAAAAAATATGATGCGCCATTCCCAATCGCTTTCTAAGCATTTATACCGTTTTGTAGTACGGTATTCAAAACGGAAAACACGCAAGTTTTGAGATTTAGAACACGCAAAACTAATTGACTTTACACTTTTAATCGTATCATATTTACATCTGAATAAAAATTCCAGTCTAGAAATACGAAATTCCTATCTGATTTCAATAAAACTAATAAAAAAGTTTAATTTACCATTAGTTTAAAGTCATAAAATTTGCATGAATTTCCGAAGAAATGCAGCCAAAATGTGGTAATTTCTTCGTTTTCCTTATGAGTTTGACCACCAGTGCATTGCTAGGCACATGATTGAAATGATTTAAGTTTCCTTTATATACACACTATAGGTTCCTGTATCAATCTCGATTGCTAAAAATGTGAAAACGGCAATTTTAAATATTTGTATCACTATTTGGTTAACTGGTCTCAGTAATATTTCTTCAGGTAATATCAGCCAAAAAAAAAAATTCTGAAAAAAATAAACAAAAAGAAAAATTTGTGCACCTGTTTGAAACTAAAAAAGAAAGAAAAGTGGTGGTGGTGGAAGGGGGGGGGGAATCAGAAAGCATGTTGTTTTGGTTTTTTTTCTTTAAAAAAAAAAATACCAAGCAATACAATCGAGAATTTCAGATGACTTCTGTAATAGCATTTTCCGAACTAAAGCGTCGTATAATGCATACCGAATCTAAGTAGTGTATTTTATTGATCACTCAGGAGCTCCTTGTCAACTGTTCAATATGGATGACCAATCTGGTTACAAAGAAGAGCTTTCAGTAGTACAAACTCAACGAAACTACAAATGACTCTACTTGCTTAGCTCAACATTGCATTAAACATCGAAACCGAGACGTTAAGAAAGTTTCCTTCTTAATTGTGTTGATTTTATTGGAGAGGTAGGGAATAGCATTGCGGAAAAAGTTTTTTTTTTCATCTGTTTTACTGATGTCAATTTATAAATTGTGTAGTTTTGGAACTAGAACGGTTATTTTATTATGGATCTTACATTACCTATGCCATACCATGCCTATCAATTATACATTCTAATGGACTAACGGATCGAAACTTTAGCATGTGATGAAAATAAGGAGTGATACTAAAAAGTAGAAAAACGATTAGGAATTTTATATTTGAAAATACAATTCCATTTACCGATTCAGTTTGAATATAATTTAGCTCTGCATGTACAAAGATATAACTAACTTCAACCAATGAAGCAACTAATGGATTTTTAGGGTCAACTTGATGTTTTGCAATATTATCAATCTTGGCATGGAATAGGCATACATGGATGGTGTTATGCAAAAAGGAATTAACCCACAAAACATAAAAAAATGAGTTATCCAACTGTGATGGTAAAATATGTTGCTTTCTACATTAAGCAAAAATATTTAAGCCCTATCAGCATTTCATGGTAACATATCATTGGTATATTGATATAGAGCTCCATGCTTTTTGCCAGAGTTTGTTGACTTTAAAGCCCACTATCTCAAAATCAGGTTTTTGTGGGTTAACTCCTTTTTGCATAACACCATCCACATGTCCAAGTGCTTTTATACATTTGTCTAAGAGACAAAATAAGCGAATGGATGATGTTTGGTTTGTAAAACAACTGTTTCTCCATCCTAAAATACTCCTCTTGCATTTTGAACTTGGAAGTGATCAAGCAACTGACGCTAAATCACGTCTCATGTTTGACTATCATTAAATGGGAAGGTATCAATGACATATGTGTGTTTTGGGAATGTTGTGAGAGTGTTCAGGGCTGAGTTTTCAAAAAAGCTCAATGTATGCAATACTTCGCCAACTCGGTTATTTCCATCCACGGACTGCAGTTTCGTGCTTATTATGCACTCATCAGCATGGAATAGGGAAGTAACCGAGTTGGAGGCAAAAATCCTCTTATAGAGCAAAGAGAGCCAGAAAAAGTAGTAGCGATTTGGTAGTTAGTAGTTGGTACTATTCCAACCTTCCTGTATTTAACCCTCGTGGGTTCCTTGGGGTCATATGTGACCCCAATGCAATTTCTGTTTAATATATTTTGTTAATCAACCATTTGTTTTTAATGGCATTTTGTGGCTTTTATTCTTCTAGTTTTCTATTCAAAATAATGCTATTATTGTGTTTTATTTTTCCCGAATTGCATTTTTTGCACACAAGACCCTTGGGGTCACTTCCCCAGAAGGCCAAAAAAAGAGGACGTTGCAACTTTTGTCCAAGAGAACTGGACAGAAAATGCATTGAAAAATGTCATAAGTGCTTGAAATTCACTTGCAAAAATCATGTTTTTTCAGGTCTGTAACAGATGTAAATAAATCTACAGTTATTGTAAGTTTTGCTCTAAAATTATAATTTTAATTCATAAACTAAATTTTACTTTAATTGTATCTTTTTATTTTTTGTTTTTTTAGCATTAAAAAGTGTGTGAACTTAAATAATGCATGTAACATTCAATAATTATAATGAATTAATTAAAGGAAGCATTGGGGTCGTTTATGACCCCAATGGTCTTGAGTGTAACTGAAATGGGAGGGACCCACGAGGGTTAAAAAATATAGCTCATATTCTACATCATCCAGCTACTCG
>JAXGGA010023680.1:0-13109 GCA_038373865.1 Uloborus plumipes | reverse complement strand
TGATTTTTCAAAACGTCATAACTCGGTCAATTTTTGTGGTAGAACGGTGATTTTCTTTTTAGTTTTAAACGTTACAGTGTCAAGAATGTTTTACTAAATATGATTGATAGGACTAGGGGGCTGTATAAAAATCTAAATTTCGTAACTCTTTCAAAATTTGATTTTTTGAAAAACATTGAATAGACCCAAAATTCCTTTCGTAATTTAGAGATTTTTTCCTAAATGAACTATATGCTTATCTCTAACGGTTAAGAAATTATCTATTGGTCCACGATAGGAGTGGACACCCTGTATATATATTATTATTATTATTATTAAAAGTATTCGACTAATTAATATTATCCAGCTGGTCAATAAATTTTCTATCGAGTCTTGGACCACCCCCTTCTCAAAGTTCTAGCTACGTGCCTGCATGACCTGTTTGCATGCTAAGCTTTGCTACTGAAGACATGTTACCGATCTGATTTTTGAAGTATAAAAAAAAGTTCTCTGAAGAAGAAAATTTTTTTTTCTGATATTATTAGATGAAATGAAAGCAAAACCTTATCTTCTTTCTGGGGAAAATTATTTTTTAAACTAGTTATTGAATTACTAGTGAAAATTCACTTGGGACTCAAATTGGCACTTTTCTAAATATTAGCTTGTATATAAAAGTCATTGCTTTCACTTTTGATAATTTGTGTTAGCTTAATTTTATTTGTAATCTGTTTGCAGATTTTTTCCCGGTGATAATTGTAAAACTTATTGAGTTAGCATGATAAATGAAGTAAAAAATCAAATACCTAATTACTATACTAAGCTCAGGGGGGATTGTGTTCTGTTATTTTACCGGATTTACGGTATGTTCATGATTGATTCTGGTATTTTCATGATCGAAAATACCGGAAATAAAATATTTTTAATTATGCCATTATCTTCCCACCTCCGGTATTTTTTTTTTTTTGCTTTTTCGAATTTTCGGTGATTATACCGATAATTATTAATAATATTCATCGAATAGAAATGTTACAATGCCACTCTAATTTTTTTTTTTTTTACTTTTATAAATTATTTTATTTGCATCTTTTTTTATTTTGGTGCCTTCATTTTAAACAATGCAATGAATTTGCATCCGTTATAAGAATTGAATTTCTCTCATTTTTGATGCTTATTACCCTTAGTTAGGAGACAAATAAATGAAATATATTTTAATTTATATATTTTTTTGGAGATAATTTGTAAAACACCAGCTCAAAAGTAACTTTATTTTACTCATTTACAATTTAATTAAATGCATGCATAATGTTTTGATCAAAAACTGAAACTAATCTAATATATGTGTCATGTTTGCTTATATGAAAGGCAATTAGTTATTATGTATGTCTAACTATAAAATTAGGTGTGCTTAATTAATCTGGGCCTTTGGTTTTAAAAAAAAAGCCCCCCCCCCCCACACACACACACACACATTTTCTCATTAAAACTTTCAGGTATTTTTCATGAACTCACAATCATACCTGTAAGCTTTCATCAATCAAAATTTGTGAAGCCTCTTCAAAGAGACAACTACTAACATGACTCTTAAAACTCCCTTCTCAACTTGACTTACGCTTTAAGTCATAACATATCTGAACTGTATTCTTATTTTTGTAGAATGCAAGAATAAATACTGTAATGACTAATAGTCGACTTGTTCTCATTCTTGTATTCCATCATATCGCACACTGAGAATGAAAGAGGCCCTTTTTTAATTGGATGCATTGTTTCAAAAAGGAGCGTTTTAGAACACTCCCGGTTCATGGGGGAAAATATACAAATTTAATAAGTTCAAGATAAGGCAGTAGCTTCATTTACTAGCATAAACATTGTTATAATTATGACTATATTTCAAATTATAAGGCTGGTTACCAATGCATTTGGTAAAATTATGATTAGTGTATGAATCTTGAAAATTCTTTTAAAAAATTCTCATCAGAGATTTCTCTTTAAAAAAATTCTTTTCAGAGCTTTCTATATTATTTCTTTGAATTCCTTTAAACTATTGCTTTCTTTTGGAGACAAATGTAATTCTTACTACTATGCGCTGGCTTCATGCTTCTTTTAACTTTATTTTCAAAGGCATTTAAGTATCTATATTTAACGGTTCATCATTTCAAGGTAAGGAGTCTTTTTCAAATTTATTTGATTTTTCAAAAATTCATCTTCTTTAAAATTGTATAACCTCTTTAGTCCCAGTTGAAGGTACACGTATGTGTACCTTCTAAGTTTTTATTTTTATCTGGTTTCAAAGCAAATTATAACAAAAAAATTATGCATTATAAAGTCTGCGATCGTAACATTTATTTTTCATCAATCCCAATTTTTTTTTCTAGGTATTATTCAGACCTAGCAAAGTTTAAAAAGTTGAAATTCAAATGGTTGAAAAAATCAGGACTGAAGAGGTTAAAGAAAAATTTTTAAAAAATGCCTAAATTACTATCATGTATTAAAATTTTATTTTCTGCATAAAACCTAAAACAAAAGTTTTTTATGCTGAGCCGAAATTGTGAATTCATTTGAGCGATGTGAATTTTTTACCCTTGGTTAATAAAACCACTTTTCATTCTTAAAATAATTATTTGTTTTAGCCATTCTTGCTGCTGCATTTCCTAATGATGTACCATACATGGCAGATGAAAGTATGCTGTCTACACCTGGTATTGAAGCAACAGATTATACTTTAGCAGAATATCTTAATTATGCAGAACACATAAAAACATGCTCAGATCGTCTAAAGAAACTTGGTATGTTGATTTGGTTAATTTACAATAAAATAGGTATTGATATATGTTTGTTCAATGTATAAAACTGAAAGATAAAGAGCACACAGAAAAGGGGGTTATCTAAAGCACAACTGAAACTTCAAACTGGTTTGGGAAGGGGGGGGGTTCAACTGCAGTAGCAGAATGTAATGTTGTCTTTTAGTAAATTTTTGAATCATTTTGTTGTTTTTATGTTGTGAAAGTTTTTAGCAAATATTTTAGGTGCAAATTCTGAATTTCTTATTCATGAAACAATAGTATGCTGTAGAACTTCCATTAGCTTAAGTCATCGGGAACCTAACTCCTGTAAATTTCAGAAACCTTTACTGGATTATAAAACATACACATTACAAAATAATTATTAAATACAGTGTTTTAAATTATATCATGATTTAATTATGTGAAATTAATTAGCACATTAAATGTCAACAAGTCAGAAAATGCATACTATTGGAAATATTGTGTTATTAATTATAACATTTTTGAGTAAAACTACTTTACTTTCAGATTTGTTCATTTTTGAATTTAAATAACATTTTAAACTAAATTTATTGCAAAAATTTTACTAGTTGGTTTGTGTATGTAGGGATAGGAAGGTGATAGAAAAACAAGGGTGAGTTTTGTACTTAGCTGTAAGAATAGCTGCTACTAATGACTCAGGAGAATTTTTTGTTTACTTGCTAAAATTTAGTTCAATGTAATAATAGACTTTGGTTAAAAGACCTTTCGGTTAATAGTTTTTGATAAAACTGGATAATATATTACCGCATTTCTTGTGCATACTTTTTTCTAGTACATGTAAAATTTTAATTTCATTGAGCACATATTAATTGAAACAGTACCAGGTTTACAGGTTTTGAGTTCTGTTAGATATGAACTGGAGGAACTATGGAAAATATTTTTTGCATGCATTTTTAGAGCCCTTTCAGGTCTTCTACGTTATGGGGACCCTCAAATTCGACTGGTAAAACTGCCACTAGTTTGAAATGCAATGAGTTTTACATTCTTTATCACTTGATATATAATTTCATTTAGTGATTGTTTATGAATCAAATGAAAATAGAAAAACGTAAATAATTAGCCCTTAACTCTTGTTTTCGTAAAAATAGTCTGTTCAGAACACACAATAACTGATTTTATATTTTGTGTAGCTCACTTCTGTGTGTAGTCGAATTCTGAAAATTCTAGATAGGTAGTTGCTTTCCAAAAGGGAAGGGAAGGGAGGATTTTGTTTTTGATATTTTTTCAAGTAATTATTCTCAAAATGACCATACGAGAAGATATGATAATTGTAGAATGACAATATAGGTCTGGGCTTCCAAATGGGGGTGCAAGCATTCCCTGAACTGTCTGTCAACTCAAATGATTTCTTTAAAATTTTCTGCAAAAGTCCTATATTTGCTGCCAAAGGCAAAATATAAAGTTATATGAGAGTGGAGTGCTAATGTGCGATCCTAGTATTTTTTCTTATTAATTATTATTATACATATTTCTCTTTGAGTATTAACTCAAAAACTCTGAAATTTGAGAGCGACACATGACTCTTAATCAAAACATTTGTTTAAGACATACAACACTAAGCAAATTTAGGGAATGTTCTGCGAATGGCATTCACATGTTCATCGATATTATCTAAGTCTGCCTTGGGTATAGTAGGAAGAGGGGAGGGTTGCTGTGAGAGACTTAATTCTTCAAAGGGTGCTGCGAACCAGAAAAGTTTAGAAACCCCTGAAATAGTCAGTAAAAAAAAGTACTCTCTTTTATCAAAATGTTTGGAATATCTGAAGCCTTTTTATGATTGGCTGTACTTATATACTATGTAGATGCTCTCCTTGTGAGTAGCTTCCTTGGTTTAATTTACAGTAATTTCGTTCTAAAATTATTCTAAATGAAGATTCTGTTTTTATTTTGTTTTGCTATTGTTTAATAATGTTTAAATATATAGTTCAGTTTGATTGTATTTGTTTATAGTTATTGTGAGGTGATACAAAACTAAAATCGCCCCCAGGACTTACAAACCCAATTTCTTTCAGATCCCAAAAGTGATTGGACGCCTCACAAAGTTGAACTTACTTTGTGGACGCATTATCTAGCCAAGGAATTAAAACCATCTATCTTAGACGGATTGCCCAAAGCATCAAGCAAAACTGATGCCTCCGAAAATGGGGAACACAACGATGATTCAGTTGCAGAAAATGGGAATAGTGACGAACCTTCTTCAGATGCAGTCGTCCCCAACCCTCAAATATCCACAGACGATGAAAAAGAAATTCCGTCTGAAGAAAACACCAATGATTCCAATGCTGATTCAGGGAAAGAAAACGTTGGCGATTCTGGCGATGCCGTAGAAGATGATAATGAAACTTGCGAAGAAACCGCAGCCGCGGAGAAGAGTCCGCCCGATGAACCTCCAGCCAAAAAGTTGTGTGTGGAGCAGTAAATCCGAGTCGAGTCGCTCGGAGTTTAGTTTGCACAATTTTATTCAGGACTTGCAAATGGTTGAAAACAGGGAAATTTAAGAGACTCCTATTTTTTATACATAGGCTTTCTTGTATTTTTGCTCTCCATCATCAGTGTGTGCCATTGTCTGAAATTATATTTATTGCATGTGGATATCTATTTCAGATGTAATTGGCAAGTGTACCTTGACATTTTACTTTTTAGAAATTTCCTGTAACCATTTTTTATGAAATTTAACTTGATCATGAAATAATTTCATATCTTATTTATGTTATCAATCTTGGGAATATTGGTGAACTTCTTGTGTACCCTCTTTCCCGAGCCTTAATATTTGTAGCAGTAAGAAACTATTTAAAGAAAACTCAAATTATTTTTCTTTTTTTAATATATTAAGCCGTCAGTGATATTTTAATAGTTGATTGAAAAACTCCCCCTACCCCATACTTTGTTCACCACTATTCAGTGACGTATCTCCAATTTTTCCAAGCCGAGGCAAAACTTTGAAATTGCTGCCCTATCCCATCGTCCTTCAAGTTTTTATATCGAGTTTCAAAAGAAAAGCACAAATAGGGCAAATTTGCTGCCTGTGGCAAAGACCCTGGTTTGATCCCCCCCCCCCCCCCTATATCCGGCATTCACACTGTTTAGAATGTAAACAAAGAGCTTGAGGATGGATTATAATTATGTTTGTACTTCAATTGAAAATGTTTGACATTTTGGAGTGCCCAATGTTCTAGTGATTCAAAACCCAGGAATGCATGTGATTGTACTTTTTTAATAACTGCTTTATTTTAGTTCCGAGAACTTATATGTATATGTACATAATGAATTAGTACAAAAAAAATTTTATTTTCTGCTTTAGTGTTTTTTCATTTTCTTTTTTTCTTCATATGTATTATCCTTACATGTACTCTGCGCTTTAAGGTTTATAAGTTCAAACATTTGAAATAATTTTTTGCCCTATAATATGTCTAATATTATCTTTTGACAGTGGTTCCCAACCTTTTTGAGGACATCATCCCCCTTTAAAGTTGCCCCCCCCCCCCTTTTTTTTTTCTTTCTTGAAAGTGAGCACCAATGATATTACAAATATAAACAGGGTTGCCACGCCACAGGGAAACCTGAAGAAACAGGAAATGGAAAAAATCAACAGAAAAACAGGGAAAATGCAGGGAATTTTGAAAATTTCTTCAAAAATCTGGAAAATGCAAGAAACCTTTTTTTTTTTTTCAAAAGTTCAAGTTGCCAAAATGGATTCTAAAATATATAAACTATCAATGAATAAATTTATGCGCGAATGAATAAAATAATAATAAATAAAATAAAATAAATAGTAATTTTACTTCACAGTTTTTTTTTTGCTAAGTTATTTATTAGTAAATATTTAATTGTGTATTATAGAAACAAAAAATATTTATTACTTAGTTTGAAATGCATTTTAAAGCTTATACTAGTTTAATTAGAGAGTGTGAGATTAGTCATCAATCCGTTTTATGATTTCAGTTTTAATAAATTCTGCTTTGCCTCTCTATGGTTTTTTAGTTTTTTTTGTGCCGGGATATTAATGTTCATATGGAATATCAGTGTTCGCTCATTCGTAATACTGCATATTCATGCAGGGAAAACACAGGGAATTTTTCCCCTGGAATTGCGTGGCAACCCTGATAAATTATCAACTCAGACTTTGGCTAAAAATTAATAATTAAATTATTAAATTGCTTTTTTAAATTTCTTTTTTTTTTCTCTTACAAAACAAGCCAATAGCTATTTGGAGAGAAATTAACTAAGAAATAAAAGTACATTTTATGAGGTTCTTTTTTAAATTGGAATCTATCTGGGGAATTAAAAACACTCACGTTAAATTTTAAGAATAATAAAACAATTAAATTCCAAACTTGTGATTCCTTGTCTGAACTCTGAACAATTGGTTTTATATATGATTTATTATAGGTTTCATATGATTTTTATCAGTTTGATCGCTTAGGATGATCGGTT
Organism: Uloborus plumipes; assembly: GCA_038373865.1. NCBI lineage: Eukaryota > Metazoa > Arthropoda > Arachnida > Araneae > Uloboridae > Uloborus > Uloborus plumipes. Next base: position 5,874 of record JAXGGA010023680.1, on the reverse strand, counting down.
TCATATTTCTATATTCACTAGCTTTTTATCATTATTTTATTCTTTAAATATACATTGTCCCCCCTATCGTTCTCTTGATGAGTCACAGTACCCCTTTAGAGTCTATAGACCCTCTAAAGAAGTTGGAAACCACTTACAACTTTTCAGCTATTCTGTCGTTTTTTTTTTTTTTTTTTTTTTTTTGAAAAATAATACTGGTCTTAAATGTAAGCAACATTTTTCTGTAAGTTTGAATCATAGTGGTAAGTAGTTGATACATATTGTTGTAGAATTTTTAGTAATTTAAAAATATTTTTAATGTAAAAATTTTTGCTCTTGAGTTGTTCTCCAAATACTGTTGCTCATTGCAAATAACTTTATTTTATTCAATATGGAGCTTAAAGATATCAGCTTTAAAAAACTCTTAAGTTTCTAAAGGAAAATCAGGAATTTAAAGTGCTTTTAAAGAATTTCTTCTAGTATTTTATTTAACTGAATGAATATCTTAGATATGACTATTTTGTCCTGAGATTTATTCGAATTATTATTTTTTTTTAAAAGTATTAATAAGATTTATTTTTCTTAGTTTTATTTAAATTGATATTCAAGTACTTAACTTTTTTTTAACATGATTAAACTGTATAAGCACTTATTTTTTCGGGAAAATAAAGATGCTGGTGCTTTTGCAGGTTGAAAATTTCATGAATTGTCTGATCAGAATCAAAAATAAAGGGAAAAAAAGCTTCTGAATTATAGCTGAAAAACTAAAGCCTCCTGAGAATAAGTGCTTTTACAGCATTTAAGTTTGTTATATCATTTGTACATTTTTCAGTTGTAGACATTTTTATTATTCTCTCACTTTTGTTTCATAAGAGCAGTTATACTCATTATTCTTTATTATACCATAGGCTTTACTTAATCATAACATACCTGTTGCTGATATTACTAAACTGTGTAGTTAATTTTATTTTAAGGCTTACTTTGTCGATTGCCTTTGATGAACACCGAATATATGTATATTGTTCTTGTTATGTGTCGTCAATGTATTAATTTGTATATTTCCCATTGGCAGTAACAATTTTCATTGCATTGTTATAGCCATCACTCATACCATGTGGTATTTTTTGACATTTTGCATTTACAGAAATACACCAAGATCAGAGTTTAAAAGAAATAAACATTAGATTGAAAGTGTAGCTTAGCTACTCAAGAGTTCTGGAATTTTCATATTCCAACGGTACGTAATGTTTTGTAAGAGCTACTTGAAATATATGTATAACATATATATAAGAATTTATTACCTGGACTTTTATAAATATATATATATTCATCTAAGTAGAAAATGTCGCTGCGTCTCTACTATCATTAACTATGTATTCAGAAAATTTGTGCTTCTAATATAATTGAATGTTAATGTCTGTGTGCTGTGTTTGATCTTGACGGCCTCGCCTTTCAGTCCATGCTTCTTGGTATAGACTTCTAAAATACTTTGTTGCATAGAGCTTATTTATTAAAAGCTGATCTTGGTGTTTTGACGTGTTAAGATTGACTTCGAAAGTCGAAAGAACAGCCAGTGAAGACCACTGCCTTTATGATTTTGCTGAAATTAAGCGCATTTCGGCAATTTGATTGCTACCTAAAATGACTGGATAAAGGGTCACTCCACCGAAAGGTAGCCATTTTGTCTTGCTTGTGACAGTTCATATGTATTTTATTCAAAGGTAATGACGAGATTTTTTACTTAAAAAATCATACTTGTGTGGTTTTTTAAGCAATAAAATTTGTTTGATACCCTTTTAAATTATTTTTAATAAAATATATGAAGCATTACATGAGGGACAAAATTACCGTTTTCCGTGGAGTGGCCCAAAAACTTGTATCATTTTTAAACACTTTATTCATCTCATTGGCTTAAAAGTTGATCCCCCTTTTTTTCCTCTCTTTCTTTTTTAAGTAGATATTTAAGAACTGTGTATTTTGTATTTCTCATGTGTTGCACTCGTGATGATATAGGAAGTTGTAGAATTAAACTTCTACGGCATTTCAATATATTAATTGTATTTGCTCCTGCGAATTGATACTTGTAAGATTTTTCAGAATACTGGTCACAGCAATGTGCACCTACATTAAGCATTCCAGGGCCAAATAGATACCTTCAACAATGGCACATTCCATCTTAGGTAATTTCATGTATGATGCTGCATTATTTTCAATGCTGCATTGTAAATTTTTTTTTCCTTTTTCTGTACATAGTGACAATGTAATGTGGTTCTCAAAGTGTAGATATCTCGCTTCTGCACTTAAGAACCTTTATGCAAATGTTTTTACATTAATGACCATGACTGTTTGATGTTCGTTTTACTTACTCATTTGGATAGGGTATTAAAGTGTTGGATTTTATGTGCTTGCAGCTAATAACTCTTGGCTGGGCAAGATTTCATGTTCAGGTAAAAAAAAAATTAACTTTATCTCAGGAATTTCATGTTCACTATCTGCTTACATACGTGGTATCCTACGCTTTGCTGTATATGCATATTTCTGAACACACTCATCGTTTTAAAAATTCACTGTTTGGTTTGGTGTCTGGTTAGCTTGCAAGTGCTTGATAATTTAATTTCCGAATGTTTTGTTGCCTGCTTAATTTATCTTGTGTTTGATCATTTTTCTCTGGGTTATGGATATTTTCTTTTATATGTATGTATTACTTCTTTTTTTAATTACTTGCTTTCCAGGAACTTTGAGAACCACAATTTGTATTTAAGAAAATTTGTGTGTGTGTGCCTGTGTGCGCGTATTGTACCATGTACAACAACTGGTACTTTTTAATGAGATTAAATAAATATTCATTAAAATCCCTGAAACCAAGATCTGAAACTGACGGGTCATTGTAGTGCCCTTATAAAAAATGCCTTTTAATACGAATAAAAAGTTGATTGAAAAGCCTTTACAATGATACCTCATTAGATTTAAGCTACGACTTTTCACACTGTTTGAATATAAAGTGAAATATTATGTGGCTCAGTTGTCGTGTGTTAATGTCTTGTTAATTTTTATTTTTCTTGTTAGACTGATTGAACTTTCCTGACGAATGAAAGTTTCTCTTAAATGGATTGTTCTTTTGGTAGATAGACCTATTTATTACATTGGTTACAAAAATGTTTTCATCTTAGTGTCTCACAGAAATTTCTTCCTCAGTGATTTCTTTTTTAGTTGTTCCTCCTACTGTTTTTCTGTAAGATCAAGAATTGTATGAATTAAAATAAACTGTTTATATTATTTGGTCATTGAGTTTTACTGTGCATTTATACAAATTTGAATGGTTCTAGAGGTACACCAAATATTTAGTCAGTATTTTGTATTCTGCTCATTCAGCAGACAAATTTTTAAAACTGTTCTTTCCCGTTTCCTTAGCGGCCATCTACTGACAATGACGTTCATTAAAGGAACTAGAATCTTCGAGATGTGCTCTTCTGCTCAGGCCTCCCCTGAGCATATTTTATCATGTCTGGGGCTTTCCAAATTGGATCTTATACAAAACCCCTTGATGGTTCTTGACTTTCTACGGGTGAACAGACTCATGAACCTGATCTAGCTCTGCTGGTCTCGGGGATCAGAACAAACAAATTTTAACTCTTCAACAGTTGATAAACAAACTTTTTTTATAATACTGTGAAAGGAAGATGTATACTGCAGTGCTAAGCACAAAAGTGATATCAGCACTTTTTAACAAAATAGTTATCCCCACCACGTGGCTCTTAGTGACGCATTTTACCTAAATACAATATTATATGGTCATTTGAGGACAAAATATTTTTTAAAAATTCTAAAAGAGCATTGCCTGAATCAAATACATGGTGGCGTAGCATTTTAAAGGGCAATGTCTTAGTTTGAGCTCAACTGCAGGTACCACTTTTACGCTTAGCACGGCAGTTTAGTAGGGTGGGCTGAAAAATTTTTTTTGGAAATCCATTTTTGGATAGTACGCAAAAGTTGTTTCATGAGCTAGTTAGAACTCGCAAAAAATTTCTTGAATAATATCTAGTCTGCCCCCTTTAACCCTAAAAACAGAAAAATGAGAGAAAAAATGCATTTTTTTGTAAAAAAAAGTTTTTAAATAAATTCCAAATATTTTCTGGGGATGCAATGGAAATGTTATATAATGCTAGTAAGCAGGGTTGCGGAATCAGTCAGAAGGATATTGTACCAAAGGAGTCGGAGTCGCTAAAAAACATGCTGACTCCAACCACCCCCGATTTGGATGAAATTTTATGGAGGTGAAAACATATCTTTGAAACTAACATATACAAATTTTCAGCTTCCAATATCCAAATCCTTAGCATCTAGGATCATTAAAAAGGGTTTCAAAATGGCGGGTCTGCTTTGGGAAACGAATTTGCTATGTTTGGGCTTATGCAAGTGAATAACAAATATTTGCGCGGCAAAAATACAATGTGTTAAAATAAAGTTTGGTAATTTAACAAGAAAAGGATTCGTTTTGTACGGAGTCAAATGGCAAGAACGGCACTTGTCTTTTGCTCTGGAGAAAATAGACTTTTTGGGAGGTCATAGGACCTCCGAGAATTGAGGTAAATGTGGTGAAACTACCTACGAGAATTCGAGAAAATCGAACTTTTTGAGAAGTCACCATGACCTCCACCTGGGATACCTCTGCTTGATACCCCCCCTAAACTGAGCCCTGGCTATGACCATGAATAAAAATGAAACTTTTAAAAATGGACTTAATATTTCAACCTTTGTTTAGGGTTTTTTCCTCTTCACATTTGGGAAAAAAAGTAAATAATAAAAAAAAGTCCGAGTCGGAAGTTTTAAAATGTCGGAGTCAACCATTTTTCCTCCAACTCTGCAGCCCTGCTAGTCCATAAAATGTTTTATCGATTTTGATGAATATTTAACCGCTCCTTTTTGGAATCAAAAATTAATTTTGGATTTTCTAAAAAAATCAGTACAGTAAGAATTTAACTGCTTTCTTTTATGGCAGTGCTCGAATTTTTGATCTGTTACATATAAAGCTTAAATAGTGTAATCCGTTTTATTAAACTTGACTGCTGGATTGTTTTTGCAATATTTTATGCAATATATTCCATTAATTTTACTATTCTAACTCATTTGAATATGAAACAGAAAAGGTTGGAATATTTAGTATCCATAAATTAAGTCAATTTAACTGCTGATTTAAAAAAGATATTCACTAAAAAAAAATTACAAATTAATTAAAGTGTTTAGTTAATATAATAAAGAAAACTTTTACATAAATTTTGAAGTACTTAAATCTTAAACCATATTAAAAATTGTTTCAAACAATCTCAGTAAAGATGAACAGTATGTGTTCACAAGAACCTTTATAACATAACATGTTATGGTTGGGGGAATAATCTGCGGTTTAAATGAAAAGAGATATTCATTGTACACTGAAGCTTTTTTTTTTTTAATTGGGGAAAAGTTGAGTACTTTTTCTCATTAGTACCAAACATGGCAATTTTTTTTGCAAAACTTTAAAAAATTCAGCTAAGAGAAAAACATTTTCAATGCATACCAACAATATTTCCTCGCTCTGATTAATTGAACTGGTAATTTCAAAAACCAGTCAAAATAAATTCGTTGTTTTGAGAAAAACAAATAAAACTGTTTAGCTACCTACTACATTTTATTTAGGTGTTGAATTATTTTCTGCTTAACCCTTTGAGCGGCCGTGACGCAAAATTCCGCTTTTAGATATTTCACTGGTTGAATTAACCGTCCAGAATTTTGGGAAGAAAACAATAGAATTAGAAATTTAATTATTCAATTCAAGTTGATATCAAAATATCAAAAGAGGGCAAAAAATAAATTAAGGGGTCATAAAGTAGAACACATGGCGCCAGGGGTGCCCACAGG
>JAXGGA010023679.1:0-13109 GCA_038373865.1 Uloborus plumipes | reverse complement strand
TTAATAGTTTTAATCTTATCCTCTCCTCTCTTCTCTCAGGAAAAGCAGATTACATTAAAAGATTTATTTATAAATTTGACCCCTTTCGTGTTCGAAAAAGTTACAACAGAGTTTCACAATCCATATTTTTGTCGTTAATTTCGCAATCACCTTTAATAAATTAGAAATTAATTTGTTTATTTGTCACTATTCTTATGAACAATATAAACTAAAATTTTTTTTATTTTAATGTATGCACGTATTTTCTTTGTGTGCCGAAAAAATAAGTGAATAAGTAAAAACCAAGTTCAAAAAATTTCACCTATTTTCAAAACGTTGTTTTGAAGTTAGTTTTCAATTTCCTTAATCCCCTCTCCTTCTGAAAACAATAAAATTTGTAGTGGAAATTTTATTTCAATAATTACATCCATTTTGAAATCCAAAAATTATCTTTATGTCTACATTTTATGCCATATTTTGTTTAGTTATTTGTGTAATTACTTTTAAAAATCTTGAAACTAACTTGTCAGGAGCCTTGTTTTTTAATTGACCACTTTTGTATTCCAGAAACAGTTCATACATAATTTCAATCTATATTTTTTTCGTTAATTCTGTAAAAATCGTTTTAAAAATTTTGAGATTCGCTCGTGCTGCCATCTATGAGATATAGGCAGAACTACGCGGAAAATAACGGAATCTAACTTCTAGTGGAAGGACGGGCCTGCATCTAACTGCATTTTAATTGAACTTTTACGTTTTCTTCGGCGCTTCTGTATTTTAATTCCTCATATGTTTAAGAAAATTTTATTTTATTTTATTTTTATTTATTTATTTTTTTTAGGGTGATAATATTCAAATAATCATGCAATATAAAAATAAAAGCAATAACCAATGAAAAACCTTGTGCCACGAAAATAGCCCGAGAACGAAGGAAAAATAAAAGAAAGAAGAAGGACAGATATTGAGATCTTAGCATGTGCAGCTCAGCCAAATAATTCATTTCCCCCCCCCCCCCAATCAATTCAAATTGCTTTCCTATTAAAATTTTGTATTTAACATAAAATTAACGAATCTCAAAAAATAAATAAAGAAAAAATTAAAAAAAAAGTTTAATAAAATAAAACAATATAATGAATATATGAATGAATTTAAACTTTTCAGAGATTCAGATTATTTTTAAGTGAAGACAATGAACACACCAACGTTCTTATAGCGCCAGTACCAGTTGTGAATTAAATTGCAAACTAAAATACAAAAAAAAAAAAAAAAAAAGTGCCTGCGAAAAGAATGAAAATGATTTTTGTCAATACTTTGCAATAGACACTCTAAAACAACATTCACACAAAAAAAAAGAACACATGAAATTAATGTGCAATCAAATATCGTGGGATGTGTTTCGATGAATAATGCATGAACAGAAAAATCACTTGAAAGAAATAACGCGGTTTTCACTGAAAAACAAAGCGAAATCCAGATTTTTTATAATAGAAATACGCGCAAACCAACCCTAGGAGATCAGCGCCACAAGCAGCTACACCGGTAACTTCGCCCTGTACGGGATTTCCTTTGTTCTCCGGTGCGTCTGGCTAGCCGCATAAGGATCGCAGGAAGCAGGGGCGGCTCCTCACTATGGGCCGGGTGGGCCGGGCCCACCCAGAAAAATTGGAAGAAAAACTAATACATAATTAAAACATATCGTTTTGTATTTCTGTTCAAAAAACTAAAAAAAAAAACAAAAAAACATAGTGCACAAAACATATTTTAAACCTACAGTCACCCCCCCACCCCCCCGGACATCGCTAACACAGCACAAGAAAGATTTCTAACTCCATCCATTTTTAGCGCTTCGCACGGCTTTTAGAACGAGCTTGAGGGCCGCTCTCAGTAGGCCCGCGGCCAACTCCGCTTTTAGCCAATCGCAGTGGCTGGATTAAGAAGAGGGGTTCTCTGATGACACCCCATTGTAACATTCGACCTGTGGGCCCATCTTCCCTGGCCCGAGATTTCCCTTTGTCCCTAACCAAAGCGGTGGAGAGGGGAGTTTCTCCTCAGTGCGTACAGGAGCAGAATGTGAGGTCCTTGCGTTAGGGAGAAAACTCGCCTGTTCTCATTTCGCACTCTTCGTTTTTCTCTTTTCCTTCCTTTCTTTCTTTTTTTTTTTTTTTTTTGAATGATTTTAACAACAAGTCTTTTTTTTTTTTTTTTTTTTTGTCTTTCTTTTTTACTTTTAACACCTATTACTAACAGGCATAGAGATTGCTAATTCCATTACCGCCCCCCTCACCTATTTGTAATACAGTGCATGTATATTTTATTGGTTAATTTGCGTTTGGGAACAGAGATTCTTATTCTCAAAATTTTTGTGTGAAGACTTTATTTTTGACTTGCAGACCGTTTGCCATTTTCTTGGTATTAGTTTGAATTTAATCTCATAGTGTTGTAAGTATTGTATGAACTCTAGAAACTTTGTCATCCTTCCGGGTGTGACATTATAAATGCTTGGAGAATTAATAAGTATTCATAAGCTCTAAATGCTAAATTTATTTAGCCGAATCAATGATTACATTTATATCCAGGACCAAAGTTGTCCATAGAGCGACCAACACCCTCCCCTTAAAATATCGATGAAGTAGTTCTCCCCTCCCCTCTTTTTGATAATCATCCCTGCAACTAATATTATCACATTCATAGGGATTTTAATGTCCGAAAAACACTTAGATGTTGAATAAAAACTTTTGCTACTCTACAACTTTTCTTAAATCTTATGACACGTAACATTAACCTTCTACTACAAATTCATTTAAAGCAGTAACCAGAAAAAACAAAACGTTGAAATTGAACGTTCATAAAAATATTGAGTGGATCAACGTCTACTGTATATAAAAACTATATTCAGCTTAAAAATGTATAAATGAATAATACACTTATTCTTTAAATTATTATTATTTTACAAATTGCTTCATAATTCATAGAGGAAACACGTGGATATAAAATTTCGCAACATTTAACAACTATATTTTGCAATATATTTTTCTGAAGTTTTACAATGTATGAAATATTAAATACTGTTTAAAAGCAATGTAGTTAAATTAAAAATTTCTATCAAAGTTTAATAACGATACCTAATGGTTCTGAAAAACTAGGCGTTCTACAAGATTTTTTATTTCTAACATATAGCATGTTACCATGACTATCAGTCAAATCACGTATCCGAAAAGAAATTAATTATCAGTTAATCAAATATTTCTGACAAACATAATCAAATTAGTCAGTTATCCGTGTTTTAATTTTAATGTTATTCGAATCAGTAAGTCAAGATCCAGATTATATTGTAAGAAAAATAAGTGTTTTAATATTGTTTTGTACATGTGTGTATTTCCTGAAAATAATTCGATTCAGCTCATCACTAGTTTGAGTATACGATCATACATTGGTAAGTGAGTGGAACCATAACTGTTCAAGCCAGTGTATTCCAATTTATTTAAAAGCATACACATACATTAAAATTGAAAGTTAAGGTAAATATCATGGCTATAAAAGTAACATTTTTAAGTTGAAACACCGTTAGGATTTGTTTTTTCATGAACTGAAATTGCAACATTTGTATCCAAATTTTAAAAAAAATGTAAGCATACCTATATCGAGTCATTTACCTTATGAGTTCCTTAATTTGATGATAGAGGCTTTCAAAAACACATGGTGCAAGTTGTCGACATTTTTAGGGGGTGAGAGGGTGTGTTTTAGGCAGAAATGTTCGTTTTCTTTTTGAGTGCAGTCCCGTAATGTTTGAGTAATGGCATCGACTTGTGGCGTAACACTTTTAATGTGATGAATATTTTCACTGTCCGAAAATGGCAAAATTCTGAGAGCTAGCTTTGCGAAACATTAGTGATGTATAGGAAGTATGTCGTCTGTGAAAAATATTGTTATTATCATTACATTGATCGCTTAAGGCTGGTATAACATTTAAAATATAAAACCTATGTATCAAATCAAATGAGATAATTTTGCAATGCAAATTTGTATTAATAGAATTAAATATTATTTTATGTCGCTCAGCATTAGTTTAATAGTTGTTTCCTTCATTTTTTTTTTTGTAAGCATTACTGGGGGAACATATAATTGCGGGCCCACCCACTAAATTAAGGCACGAGCCGCCACTGTCAGGAAGCCATGCTTAAAGACAGTCAAATACAAGAAAGAACTGTTATGAATTAACACAGCTGGAAATTTTGGCTCCTGGTTCAATCTGGGGCATGGAAATCAACACTACTATTATTCTTACCTCAACAGCAACTCAGGCCAGTAAACATTTTATTTTTGCTCTGCTCATGTGTTTAACAATTTTACATTAATATAGGAACTAAAGAGAAATTCAATATAATGTTTAATTCAATTAGTAATTGTTGGATTTAAACAATTATTACATTAGTCCGTCCATATACAGATTATGAGTATCTCTTTAGATTGCTTTTAAAGCAATTCTTCGGACCATTTTTTTCACAGCAGTCTTTTCTAGTTTGTTTTTATGATATAAGGGATACTTTATGAAGACCCATGAAAATGCTCAAAATGTTAAGCCTCGAGGACTCTTCTAAGACAATAGTGTGAGAGATAGAAAAGATACATATAAGATGCTTGTACTTAAGTTGTATCATTTCATTTTGCCGAGAAAAATTATTTAACCCAAGAAGTTGAATAGAAATTGATTGCAATCAATAGTGCACAAAATCACCGGTTTTAACAATAGAACATCATAGCCTGGGATACACAATAAACTGAGCTTCAGGAACAGATGGATCATTCTTTATCAAGTAAGACCCATTTAATCCCTTTAATTCAAATCTGCTGGCTTTAAACTTGAAGAGTATGGCAGACTTGTAACTGGGACACTCATCTGGTTTTAAAAAGAATTGAATCTATTTAAAGTATTATTTTTGGAAACAATGAACTTTTGTTCACTAATCGAGTTCAAGAGAAAAATAATTTTTAAAGTTTTTTTTTGTTTCCAAACTTTTATATGATGCTGCAAAATAAACTGCTCTAAAAAAGGGCTCCACTCCCCCTAACCAACCCTATATATCAAAGGCGACTAAGTCAACTTTCCTGTACCGGAATACAGTGAATAATAACTGAAACGTGAGTAGTGACCAATTTTATGTTTTATCTGAAAGTGGAATAAATTTTTAAAGGAAAGCAGCACCATAATTATGGTGTGTTCTGGCACCAAAATATTTTTGTGTGTATATGATGGAACACAATACCAATGAATAGTTGATTTCAGAGAGGATATGTAGAGAATTTATCACTGTACAGAAGTTTGTCAAGACAAAAATGAATTTTTTTAAACAAAACGACAGAAAGAAAACAGTAAATAATGCTGATTTTAGCGAAAGAAGTAATTTTAGCACAAGGTTTGTCTTAGCAACCAAGGTATAGAGAATTGAGATTTAGAAGATGTTTTGTGATGAGTGAAAGCTGAGTATTCTTAAAGAGTATCTGAATAATAGCTACATATATATTGCCAACTTTATTAAGAAAACACTTGCAAGGGTTAACTTATTAAAGTGAAATGCAATACACACAAAGAAACAACATCATACTAACCAAAAGAAAATTCCAGGGAAAGCAAGAACATGAGGAATAAAAGTGTAAAAACTATCAAAATAACTTTTTCAGTTGCAAACAAGTAGATATGAGTAATTTTTTCAAATATTACTTCCCAAAAAATATCGGGGATTTAAAATGCAAAAAAAGTAACGTGATTAAAAAAAAATGCTTGCACTAGTTTTGAGAATTAAAATCATTAACTGAAATAAACAAATATCTTGAATCTTAGAATATAATAAAGGAAATAGTCAATAAAAAGACAATTCATTTAAAAATTTGATGAAACAATAAAATTTAAATTTAGTCTGCAGATAAATATTTAATGTTAAATTTCCAGCTTCTGAAGATAACTTTATTAAATAAACATGACAAAAAAATTCATTTTTTAAAAAATATACTTCAACATGAATAACAAACAGTCCTAAAGCAGAAATTTAAAAGCAGTCTCTCTCATTTTGCAGTCTTTCTTCTTCCTCTCACTGTTGAAGCCTAAAAAGCATGGAAAATTAAATTATTTAACTATACACTGAAGTGACAAAAGTCATGGGATACCTCTTAATATCGTGTCGGCCCTCCTTTTGCCCGGCGAAGTGCAACAACTCGACGTGGCATGGACTCAACAAGTCGTTGGAAGTCTTCTGCAGGAATATTGAGCCATGCTGTCTCGATAGACGTCCATAATTGTGAAAGCGTTGATGGGGCAGGATTTTGGGCACGAACAGACCTCTCGATGGTGTCCCATAAATGCTCAATGGGATTCATGTCGGGCGATCTAGGTGGCCAAATCATTCGTTGGAATTGTCCAGAATTTTCTTCAAACCAATTGCGAACAGTTGTGGCCCGGTGACATGGAGCATTGTCATCCATAAAAATCCCATCGTTGTTTGGGTACATGAAGTCCATGAATGGCTGCAAGTGATCTCCAAGTAGCTGCACATAAGCTTTCCAGTCAATGTTCGGTCCAGTCGCACTAGAGGACCAAGTCCATGCCATGAAAAAACAGCCCACACCATTACGGAGCCACCACCAGCTTGAACAGTGCCTTGCTGACAGTTTGGGTCCATGGCTTCGTGGGGTCTGCGCCACACTCGAACCCTACCATCGGCTCTTACCAGCTGAAATCGTGACTCATCGGACCAGGCCACGGTTTTCCATTCATCTAGGGACCAACCGATATGCTCACGTGCCCACGAGAGTCGCTGCAAGCGATGTCGTTCTGTCAGTAAAGGCACTCGAGTCGGTCTTCTGCTGGAATAGCCCAAGAAATCCAAATTTCTCCGCACAGTTCTAGCAGACACGTCCATTGTACGTCCCACATTGATTTCTACGGTGATTTGACGCAGTGTTGCTTGTCTGTTAGAATTTACGACTCTTTGCAGACGTCGCCGGTCTCGATCTTTAAGTGCAGGCGGTCGACCACTGCGCTGTCCATGGTGGGATGTTATGCCTGAAATTTCATACTCTCGGCACACTCTTGACACAGTGGATCTGGGAATGTTGAATTCTCTAACGATTTCCGAAATGGCATGACCCATGCGTCTAGCTCCAACTAACATTCCGCGTTCAAAGTCTGTTAATTCACGTCGTGCGGTCATCATCACGTTAAAACCTCTTCACATGAATAACTTGAACAGAAATGAAAGCTCTGTAAAAGCACTGCGCATTTATACCTGTTCTATGCGATGCTACTGCCATCTGAAAATTTGCATATTGCTATCCCATGACTTTTGTCACTTCAGTGTATATAATTAAACATACTATGACAAAGTCACATCATAACAGCAACAACAGAATTTGTGAATAATGCTTCTGTACACAACTTCAGTGTAAATCAAAGACCTAACAAGGTTTGACTTATGCTAAGTTCTCAAAATGCTATTCCACTTGCTTCATCCTTAAAAGTTCCAGGAAAAATTACTCTTGCAATTCTGATGAAATAAATTTCAAAAAATTGGCTAATAAAGCAGAAAAAATGTATCATACTGTGTTGTTGTGACTTATCCCACTTGTTAGACAGTATCATCTAAATCAAGTCCATGAACCCGTGAGAAAGCAATTTCTCAAGAAGTAACTTGGAAGAGGAAAACAATTGGCTCTTCTGGCAGCCAATGCACGACAAATTATGAGCAGGAGCAGCACGAGAAATGTTTCAACTTGGGCAGGGAGGGAAAACTTTAGTCCCTGACTCGTAACTCAGAGAACAAAGATGATTCCGTTATGCCCAGCTAAAGCAGAGTAGGCAGAGGCAAAGTCAGACTTCAGCCCTTTGGGGCCTTACATCTTTTACATCTCTACTGAAGCTGCACTATTTTACCCTTTATCATGAACTGTAAATCATGAATCATATTGTACATCATTTTAAATGAAAAATTATAATGATATTTACTTAAGAATTAAACTAGGTAGCTTAACAAAAAAAAAAGGCACATGCTATTCTACTAATCATGATACTCCCTGAAATATAAAGTAATCAGCACAAAAAATGAAATGAAAACATAAATCTGTAATCCCAGTTACAGAGCACTAAAAATTTTTAAGGGATCTTTTATTTTGCATCAACAATTGAGTTTAAACCCTCTAAGAAATTTGAAAAGATTCATTTGTGGCTTTTATTGAAATATTTTTACTCGATCATTTTTCTGTGATTTTTTTTCTAACAAATGTTACATGCGAATCACAAAATTATCTTTAAATTTAAATTACTATCGTTACATACATTTAAAAGGGTTAAATTTTCCTCCAATATCAAACTGTATATTTGGGTTTTTTTTTGATCTGTTGTTTTATCAAGGGGGGGGGGGATCCTAAACCCTCTAAAGAAAACTTCTAATAATGACCACAAGTAATTACTGTGCTCATTACTGGATATTATTTAGAGATTTTACTATGTTCAAAGTAGACCTATACAACCTATAAAGAGTAATTACGACAAGTTTCATTAAACTCTGAGACTGTAAGTGCTGGACCACTAATAATTAATTAATTTATTTTCTAACAACAACTAAAATAAAATATTAAAATAATAAATAAAATAAGATATTTGGTTGCACATGCAAAAAAACTTCTAACATTAAAAGAAATTAAAATAATTGCAGGATGCAAAAGGCTTGGAATCTCAATGAAAACATGCAAATTTTGGTGAAACACATGCTTGATGTTCGAAACATACATCCATGGCAGAAATTACAGTGAATGAAGTTTTAAAAGGGAGTCGGGAGGGTTAAGCTCTAGATTAGGAATTCTTCATGAAAGCAACTGGCTGCTAAAGTCACAAAAATGGTAGCCACATATGCATTTTTGGTGCCATTTATGAAAAAAGTATGCAGGCAATAATGCAAAAAGTAGCTTATCAATTCACTACTAGTAATAATAACAACAAATTAAAAGATCATAATACTCAACAAAAACAAACAAAACTTCTTTGGATTTATTTTTAGTGTAAAGATATAAGCATATGCAGTGCTGTAGTTGGGAAAAAATATTTGGAGAACTACCACGGGTTTTGGGGACAGAGGGAATCACCAACAAAAAAGGTGGTTTGGAACCAATTTACACTACACTTATGTTATTTAAAAAATAAAATGCCTAATATTTCAAGTGAAGGCTTCCCCTACTACAGCATACAAAAGATTGAAGTATTTTATAAAGTTTTAAATAAAATGCAAATGTACACAATATATAACTAAATGAAAGCAAATATGATCCCTCACACAGGCTTTGATTTATTTATCAGTCAGAAAATTTTTGTTGCTGATCAATACTCTCTAAACATTAAGATTAATGTTAGCAAAACAAATGATTATTCCAAAGTGGTTTCAGCATGTTAAGAAACTAACCAATGAATTAAAATCTCAAACATAAATACACATTATTTTTTGCTTTTGAGTCATTCCATGTCAAGTGTACGAGGCGTCCCCACTCGACCCCCTCCGATTTTGATGAAATTTTTTTAGAAGTACAGTAGAGAAACAATTATCCGGGATGTTTGGGACCACAGCTATCCCGGATAACTGAATTTCCCTTTTTTTTGCATCGCTAAGAAGCGATATTCGCCAATTGTTTATAAAACCCAAGTTATAACAAATAGTAATGCATCTTAAAATCTGAAGAGAAAACAATCCAGAAGTGCTCATAGATATAACAATATTAAAAATTTCTGAGCTATATGCCACTTATATGGTATTTATGAAGAAACCGTTCATATTCATTTAAGTATTTCAAAAGAAAAACAAAAAACAAAACAAAAAAAAAAGCTCCGTTTTTCAGAAATTGCCGAAAATGCGTATTTTAAAAAGTGGCGGAAAAATCGAAAAAATGTTGCCGGTTTTCTGGTTTCCCGGTATTTTGGTTCCCAGATAAAAGGTTCTGTACTGGTACTGTACATATAAGACTTGCATGAAGCCATCCCAAGTTATAGCTCCATAAGCGCTGTAGTTGAGCCAATATAAATTATTTTGTAAAGGCCTCTTTTTCGTGTCTTGAAAAAATGACCAAGTCGTCAAGTTTGTGCTTCTATTTCTCGCGACCTAAGACGATTATATGGCTCAAATTTGGTGATTCTGATCACTGTTTAGGGTAGAATAGCCTAGAACCCCTATAGAGGACAGGCCGACTTATCCGACATTTTGGTTCCAAGACGGCTTTGGATCCAACCTCGTTTAAAGTGTTTGGAAATTCGTTAGTTTAATCAATGGTAGCTACGTCGTCAAAATACGCCACATTGAGTAAATACAGAAGTAATAATAATGATAAGAAGTAATAGTAATAGTAATGAGTAAATAACTGAATTCTCAAATTAAATACTCGCTTATGAGAGATATATTACCGGAAATATTTCCGGTAAAGAAACCCATTTCCATCCTTGTTGCTTGTCTACAAATTAAATGAATGAAATATTCTCATGTTATTAGTTGGAACAGTTAAACTTCAATTAGGTCAGTCATCTGAAGTTTATACAAATAGCACCAGTTTTCTTCAATGCAGTTTTTGTACACATACCAGTGGAACCACACTTGTCTTTTTGGAACCAAAATGTCGGATAAGTTAGCTCCCCTTTTTAGGAGCCTTAGAATAGCCTACTTGTGTAAAAAAAGCTAAAAGCACTGTAGATTTTTTGCAATTTGCTGCCAATGTAGAAGGCACGATGAATCAATACGAGTACGCATTTGTCCTTGTAGACCATGTCTACCCCCTATATTGGCATTGTTTTTCCTCAGGATGATTGCATCTATCAGCAAGACAGTGCAAAGTGCCATACAGCTGCCAATATACGCACGTGACTCAAAGAGCACCAGGATAAGTTTACCCTTCTCCCCTGGCCAGCAAACTCTCCTGACTCAGTCCCAATCAAGAATATGTAGGACCATCTCGATCGGGATATTCGCGCCACGGATCCTCACCCGCCTAATCTAGCGCAGCTGGCCACAGCATTGGAGTCGACATGGCTCAAACTACCAGTGAACACCTTCAGTTCCCTAACTGAGTCGCTTCATGCACGTTTCGCAGCAGTCCGCTTTGCGAAAAGTGGTTATTCCGGCTTTTGACAAGTGGTCACATTAATATGACTGAACTGTGTATAACTAAGTCATACATTTTTTTAATAATAAAAACACCTATTTGTATTGAATTTTTAATATGAAATAATAACTAGGGATGCACCGATTAATCGGTAGTACCGATTAATCAGCCATAATCGGCCACCTTGCCGATTATTTATAATCGGCAAAATTGGGCCGATTAATCGGCGGGTACAAATATTTTTTATTTTACAAGAAATTATGATAAATACATTTGTTTTAGTAAACATATGTAATTTTCTGCAAACACATAGAAACAATATTGCAACTGTTTTCATGTATCGGTATTTTTCTCCTTTAACACAGCACTTTTAGATGACTATAATTTTCATAAGGAATGAAAGTCTTGGATTAAATGGCTATCAATTATTTAAACAAATTTACATCACATAAAATTACATTGAAAGCACAACTTAAATTAGCCTGCTCACCGCAGCCTCCTCCCTATTTATTTAGATTTTCATGTCAGGTTAACATAATGCAACTTTATAAGCAACATGTAAATTGACTCAGAAAAATTTGATGCAAATTTAAAATTATTTTAGGAAAATTGGGAAATTAATCATGTGTCAGAAATTAGGAACTATTGCTAAAATCGAAATTGTGAAAATGGAAAAAAGTGATGGAGAAGTTAGTATGATTAAAAAATAATAATCACGATCACTAATCGGCAGCGCCGATTAATCTGCCGATTATCAACTGCCGATTAATCGGTAATCGGTAATCTTCAAATTTTCTTATTGGTGCATCTCTAATAATAACTTAAATTACAAATTTGAAAAAAGAAAAAAAGATACCTCGTAATAAAATCAGTATGAAATGAAAGCATTATTATGTTTTTAAACATGACAAATGTAATTTTATTGAAATTGTTCAACCATTTGTTCGGCAAAATACACGAGAATGTTTGCATTCACAAGACAAGGCACAACATTTCCTCGCTGCTACAATGGCAGAAATGAACCTTTTTTGGTTTCTTAAATGAATACATTAGGGGGAAATTACAAAATGAATTTATTCAGAAATCTTTAATAATAAATTAAATTAGGCACAAATAAACATTATTCAAAATAAAATTTAAAAACAAAATTACAACTCATTATTTTTTCTGAACTTCGTGCACACCCTTCCCCCGCGGGTAGGGCCTCTAGGCAGGGTCGGACTGGCCATGTGGGCATTCGGGCAAATGCCCGGTGCGCCACTCTAAAAAGCGCCGGTCGACAGTCGCCGTTTTTTTTTTTTTTTTTTTTTTTTTTTTTTTTTTGTTCGTTGAAAAACATAGTTTTTTTTATTGTCGACTTGGATTAAATCGAACATTATCCTCAACAGGCGCGGAAGTTTTGGGCCCTTGAAGCCCCTTCTAACCGAAGGAAAGCACCTATGTGCTCTCCGTACTTAAAACGCCAATACTGCTTTAACCTTCGGCGCCCCTGAGCGGGCGCTTCCAAAGCTGCAAGTGGCGCGCACCGAAGGCTCCTTTTTCTCACAGTCACTAACAGAAGGCAACTACGCGCTCTCCGTACTTAAAATGCCAATACTGCTTCAAACTACATAGACAGTTAACACTCAGAAATAATTTTACTAAAAAATAAGTTGGTAAAAGAACATTTACAAGCACAGCCAAAAAAAAAAAAAAAAGTGATACGTCAATCAATCCCCCCCCCTAACGGGGCTTTACCCTAATATGAGTAAGAAAAAATATTTCTCGCTCCCTCAATTGCATCAATTATTGTTAACTGCTGGCTTTCGTATAATGAAACCTGAATTTAACATTTTGCGCTAGTGCTACTATTATTTTTAAGTTGTTTTTGTTTTGCAAAATGTGATTTAAACAGTGTTTTCAATTACGTTTCAAACAGTGGCGTACATAGCACTCCCGGGGAGTGCACGACGTTTGAGCGCTCACAATCCAGAAAAACAGCACGATATACATGGGGAAAATAT
>JAXGGA010023678.1:0-13110 GCA_038373865.1 Uloborus plumipes | reverse complement strand
TTCACTTTGAAACAAATTATCTTGCCGAGGGAAATGCAGTGTTTTATTGCAAAAAAATCATAACTTTTTGACTGTAAATACTAGCCCAAATAGCACACTTCGTTTTTTAAATGTTGTAAAATGGTTATTAACATTGTGACAACCGCTTAAAAACGTTTATAAAACATTTAAAGGTTATTTGTGCTACCTGGGTAGTAAATTGTTTGTAAAACTAGTAAATTGTTTTAAGCTGTTTAAATCTCAGGTTAATCTGAAATTTCGAAAAAATTACTATTTTAGCAGAGTAGTGGGAATTTGGAATAGTTAACCGGAAGAGGCGGTAAGGAGCAATGGAGTAGATAGCTTTAAGAGGGCCATTGATCTTCATTGGGGTCTTTAATTTTGACTAGGACCAGCCCAGTTGGGCCCAGGGCCTGCTGCTGGTCGTCGCATTCAAGGGCGGATCCAGCTCGTGGTTAAGGAGGGGGTCAAAGGGCAATTTTTGAGCACAAATAGGGGTGTTTAGTAATTTTTTCGCAATATTAGACCCAAAAAATGCAGGTTTATGCTATATTTGGTCGCTTAAGGGGGGGGGGGGTCATGACCCCCCCCCCCCCCTCTGGATCCGCGCTTGGTTGCATTTGTATTTGTAAACCATCGGAATTAGTTGTATCTTTTTAGCAAACAATGTTTCCGCATTTAACCAATCCTTTGTACGGCTTTTCCCCTTCAGTTACTGTAAAGGTAATTTTTATATTAGAGCCAGGGTTCGCCAAAGTGGATCTAGCCCCCCCAAAAAAACCACTCGGGTTTTTTCAGGTGGGCCCACTTAAAAACCCACTATGTCGGTTAAGTGTTTTTTTTTTTTTTTTTTTTCAAAATTGCTGCATATTGAGAACATTTATTTTAGAATAGACTAAATATTTTTATCAATATCAAGTCTAGAAATTGGTATTGATCAATTTAGTTACAATATTTAGTTTGTTATAATATTTAGCCTTGGTCAATACCTGGTCCAGAACTTGCTTTCTTCCTTTCTGAACAGCTTATTAAGTATTAGAAATAAAACTGCACATGAATTTCACACTTTTTTTTTTTTTTTTTTCAATACTTAGAAGATCGAAATAAGCAACAATTATTTCAATCTATAAATTCAATTCAATATCAATTTAAAATATAATTATATCAATTTAAAAAATTCAATAAAACAATGCTTTTTCAAATTTGCAAAATGGGACTATTTAAGGAGGTCACAGTGACCTCTCTTCAGGGGCTTCCCCGGTTCTATGTAAAATAAAAGTCGCAACCCAGGCGAGCTGGGCTTTTTCAAAAAAAAAAAAAAAAAAAACCTTGTTTTTTCTTAACTTTAACTTAAATTTTTTAATTAATAAAATGTTTTTTTAATAGATTATTCTGTTTTAGATATATGCACATAAAATACAACTTCTTTTGGACAGGACAGTAAAAACCAGGGCTTTTACCGTAGTGTCCGAAAACTTGCCAACCCTGGTTCTCAGGGGGATAACTTGCTAATCCTCCCTCTCACCCTCCTAGCATCCCTTGTATTTCATAGAGGTCTCCTACTGTAATACCTTTTTTCACTCTGTTTTTCGTACAGTAAAATATAAGAAAAAATGATGCATAGCAGGTTTTTGCATAATTAATGTAAAATAATGTTTTTAAAAATTTAATACAAAAATGTGTGCAAAATGTATTTTGCTTTTCATTATTTTTAAATATGTAGCATATTTTTTCTTTAAGCTGAACCAGAGTCATGTTTATTGCATCGCAAAAATACACTAAAATTTAGAATTTCTTTATTTGTATATATTTATGAATTAGGCTGTTTCACTGAACCTATATATAAACCAAATTAAATGTTTTTTATACTTTTTAATGTTTAGTTTTTAGAACATTCCTCAGGCATTCACCTTAGAGTTTAGCTTCACCTAAATATCATATTTTGTATAGGATAAAATTATTTCGATCATAATATGCTCAAATCTACTTTGAGACTTTCAGGTTATGTAGTTAAAGGTTATTAATTAATTTAAATGATGGTACTCCAAGGTATAGGAAGTTTTTTATAAATCATACTGATAATTAAAAAATGTATGTTGCAATGCAACAAAATGTTTATTAAAATAGGATAAAATGCATAAGCTTATTTCACTTTTGTTTTTTCCTTGCTTTAATCTATTTGTTTCGTATTGCTTCCATGGCTTTATTCTTGTAATATTTTATTTTTCTTAATTGGATCTAAATATATTTTGCAATGATGATGGAATAAGAGAATTCAAAAAGGCGTTTGTTTGTCCTGCATGTAATGTATCTTGAATTTTTCTTCCTCATACTTAAACTAATATATTCAGTTTTTAAATTAATTTTTATAACATAACTTTAAACACAATTTTTAACTGTTTCACACTCCTTTAAAGGTGATACAACACTGCCTGGTCAATATGATATAATTAAAGTGGATCTTAATCCCAGTGAACAATATAAGTCGGTAAGTACTAAATGGTAATATTTTTAATTTTCGTAAAGCTATGTTTTTTTTTTTTTTGCTGTACATTGTTTCATAAAATTATGTCCTTACAACTAATAATCCCAGTAGCTGAATCTTGTGCATAAATCTGTCCAAATTGTTTTTAAAATCTTTCTTAATCCAAAAATTAATAAAAGCAAGTTGATATATATATATATATATATGTGTACACATACACACAGTTTCAACATATTCATTTTTATTCCAGATGGTTCTAGCTGGTCAAAGACCAGAAATTATTTTTGAAGTTTGTTCCAGAGCTATTGCTTTTTGGACATATCAGGTTATTCTTATTTCTATCTTTCTCTTATTTTGCAACTAAATTTTAACTCTTGAAACTGTATGAAGTCCAAGGATTTTAAATGTCATTGAGTTTTGCACTTATTAATGAGAACTATGCTTAAATTGATGTCTTGGAAATATTTTATACTAACTGAACTGAGCCTACTGAAGTATTTTTAAGTATTTGGGTGATTTTGTCAACACATTATCTTTTGCCAGTGACAAGTAGGAAAAAAATATCCCGTAACTAATTGATAGTTGTGAGTTTAAATTTTTATACAAAGACCAGTCATTTTAGAGCAGAAATCAATGCTTCGCTACGAAAAAATATGTGAATAAAAATTTAATGATAGTTTAAAGTTTAATTTCAATGTTAAAGTGTAATTTCTGTCTCCTAACTTAAATACTTCCCAAACTTGTAAAAATCTTTCCCAAACTTGTGTGTATTTAAAACTTTTATTCAATTGATAAATAATGATACAGAAAACAAAATACATCATTTCAAATATTACTTCATAAAAATTTTAACAATATTTATAAATAAAGCAGATTATATCTCGGTTTTTATAGTATATTTTTAATTTAAAATATTTGAATTAAAATGCAATTTTTAGTTATGTGGACAGAAATTACATAAAGAGTCAGAATTAGAATAAACTGGGAAAACATTTTTGAACTGAATTTTCTGTGTTTCAATACATTATTTTCTTAAATATATTGCATGTCACCCTTAAATTTCCGAATATATCTTGTTTATTTCACATAAATCATCTATTGCAGAGGTTCCGAGACCACCATGGCCTAATAAAAATGACTAACTTTGTGGAACCTTCCGCCTCGCAAAAAAAACTTGGATGCTTTTTTTAATATGTTTCTTTTTCTTTCGTTTTTTGAATTTATTTATTCACTGCTTGCTATATTTTTAGAGCTCTTGTCTAGTTTTCAGTACTTAACATTACCTACTATTTTGGGCTATAGAAGTAACAATCGATTCGAAACTCGATTAGATGTCGAATATGTGTTAAAATTGAGAATTCAGGGACATTTGCTGTGCCTTGCATATAGGTAAACAAGAACTTTTGTATTCCCAAACAATTTGCTTTTGTTTTATACAAAAAAACATGTTACTTATTTTTCAATTTCAATTTTTTTGTACATTTTAGCAGGATAGCACGCGACCCCCTGGGGTACATGGACCTCACTTTGGAAAACTCTGATCTATTGTATAGAAAACAGCAGGAATTTGGCCTAGGCAGGAAATCAAAATGGCAGGAATTTAAATTGAAAAAAATCCGTTTTTTTTTTTTTTTTTGGTTTCTCAAAAAAAATCATAATTGTTTTCCACCCTGTGATGAACTCAAACTTATTGTGATACATTTATTGTACACATTAATTTTTAAACACATTTTGATGAAAGTCTGACTTCTACATGTAATAATTCCCCTATTGTTTTTTTTTTTTTTTAATCAGAAAAAATTCCTATGCGGCCAAATTCTTTTTTAAAATGTCATTATTTGTAGATTGTGTGGCTCGGCTATGGTTAAAGGCATATAAGGAAAAGAGGCCCAGGAGAGCTGATTTTAAAATGCAATAATAGAGAAAGCTCTAAATATGAGAAAAGATGTAGAGTTGTCAAATTGCGCAAATAGATTTCCTTGCATAGTCCCATCAACTAAAATGTTGATTTACATCACAAATCTAACATTTAATATGTTTATTTAAATTATTACCACTCTGTATGATGCTCAAAAGAAACATGTATGCTTTTATTTATTACTGATTCAACATATTGATCAAATCATTTCTTTCTTAATTAAAATTAATTTCTTTTTAGGTGCATCAAGAAATTATGTTTCAAGAATATATTGCAACAAAATCAAAAGAAAGATCCACACAATTAGAAAAATATTATGAAAATATTTTACAAAAAACCAAAAATGAATTAGAAAGTATCCTTTATAGTTTGTATTATTTTATAGTACTTCATTCTTTTGCAAGAGCTTATGTTTCAAGTTTTCTCATGATGTTGTAAGAATGTATGAAAAATTAAAAAGATTGAAGTTGAATAATCTTTGGAATAATTTTTTGAGCATAGGCTTCAAGTAGAAAGTTTGGTGTAGTTATTTTTGCGTAGTATTTTTTAAGTAGGTTCTATTGAGAAGACTTAAGTTTGTAAAATAAAGGTTTTAAAATTTTTATTAAAGTATCAGTTTTTTTACCTGTAGTAATATTTTTAGCAAACTGCTTATCCAACTCTTGAATGTTTGCTACTGATAAATTTGCAGTTAGGTAATTGCATACTTTTACTTACCTTCAATTATAATATGGTACTATCTAAATGCTTACTGATGATCATGGTGACTAGTTTTGTAGATTCTTAAAAAACTTGATTTATGGTAGAAATGATTTAGAATTTTGCAATTCTTTTAAAATCATTTTTCAAGGTTTAATTTTCTACTCGAAAATTGCATCAAATTTCTTTTTTTCATTTGTTACTTTGGAGCATTTGAAGCATGATAAAGGAAAGTGTTACATGTTAAAATTAGACCTGATTTTTTGAAGCAATTTTTGTATTAAATTCTGGCTTTCTAAATGTATTGCTTAATATATATAAGTTTAATCGTAACTGTCAACGCAATGAAAATGAAAGCTATGTGAGCTGTTAACATTAACATTATGTAAAAAAAATCTTTAACCTTGTAAACAGGAATGAAACAGCAGCAAGAAGGTGAGTATTACAGGCCCCCCCCCCCCCCCCCCCACTTCCAATATACTTTGCTGTACTTCAAAATGCTAACTTTGGAAACTAATATATTTTAGCCAATAAAAAAGAAGTAGAAGCATTCAAAAGAAAAAATGCTGAATTATCAGAAAAACTTAAGGAACGTGTAAGGCAACACCAAAAACTACAGACGGTGTACGAAGCTCTGAGGCGAAAGTTCATTTCCCCTTCATACTTCGAAAGGCAGGAACACCAGAAAGAAATTCTTGACAAGCCTCAAGAACCTTTTATGACATCAGCAGCATCTGGTATGTTACTTTTTTATTGATTTTAACTGTAGTGTATAATATAATGCACTTAGTAAAACTCTTTCTTATACTAGGGCTCATTGTGCTCTGGAGAAAATCTGAATTTCTTGAGATTCACAATTCAAATGTTTTAAAATGCTCAATCTCTTGTGATTCTAGTCCCACTACTCGTATCTGGAATTCATACTATAATTTAAGTAGTTGTAAAACTTTGCTTGTTTTTCACTGAATGGTTTTCGGGAGAAATTTACAAAAGCTAGCAGTATAAAGCACTTTCTTTCCTCTCAGAAAAAAATGGGGAAAAACAAGAGAAAGTTTCATGTAAAAATGTTGTATGTTCACATAAAATTTGAAATCACTATCTTCTTTTCTGTAAAAATTAAAGCTTGCGAAAATAAGTGCTTTTACAATGTGCAATCAACATAAAATGTTTATCATTTGTTTTTAGAAATAATTTGTCAACAAAATTCAAAAAAGCCACACAAAAGCAAAAGAGTTAGCCATGCAACCACTGGAGGTAAGAAAAAATAATACAAATGTATTATTTCTCATTTTAAACAAATATACTATTTTGCTTTAATTTAAAATTGCGTCTCAGTTATACAAAAAATTTTGAAATTGTCTCTTTCTCTAAATTTTACCAACATTTGCAAAAATGCTAGAGGGAAAAGAAGTGAAATAAATAGTGTTTAAGTACCCTCCCCCCTACACCCTTAGTGATTTGCTGGTGGCATTTTTACTGTCATGCAAGTGCAGTTTCATCTGATAGTCTTTATTTTCCACGCACTAAAAGAAAAAGTAGAAGAAAAAATGTGAACCATTCTTAATACATAGGTTCTTTTTCTTCCTTTTGCACCAGTGCTTTGAAGCAGAAAAATGTTTGGGAGAACTTATCTCCTTTTACCGAGTAAATCTTTTTCACCCAGGAAAGGTTTTTGTTAGATTCAAAATAAACTAGATCAAAGAACGTCTGAAATTGCTTTTTTTTAAAACTTCAATATCCAAAAAAGAACACTGAACAGTTTCAAATTTACCATGTTGCAATAGCGAGGGGCCCCTACGACCCATAAGACTGGCATTCAAAAATGAGCGTAAATGTTTTACTCACTGTTACAAAGGGATCCACAAATCTAAATTAGCCAATGGTGTTGAAGAATCCTTCAAGGTAGTGGCAATCATCCCTTCCTTTGTATCTGCTTTTGCTTGAACCTCAAAATCCCCCTTTATAGAGCTCTTGATTGATAGCAATTAGTATATATTACATACAATGTTTTATACACAATTCTTAACACCTTTGAATAAACTAATTTTCTCTTTTCACAGATGATTTTATTTTACGACCAGTCCATACTCCTACAGATGATACTTCAATTGATCCTGGTGTATTAAACTTTTCATCACAAGGATTGTTTCCCAATGAATATGATAATAGAAATGTTCCTCCTAGAAAGCACTTTACATAGGTTTACTAGTTATAAAATATTTGTAAGATATTTGTTATATATATATGTTTTGTTATGTAGAATGTAGCTTACTCATGAACATTAAATCAGTTCTGTTACATACCAGTTGTATATTTATTTCATTCTGTTCATGTTGTAATTATCAAGTAATGTTTATTAATAAGAGTTTCTTTTCACAATTATCCTTATGATTATATTTAAACTGATTAGAAAAAAAAACTATCAGAAAATGACATTTTATACAAATATAGTTGTTTATTGAACTGTCAAACGAAAAGTGTCTTCTGATCTCATTTTGGCAATTCACTCTTTTTGGCAATACAATTGCACAATCATCAAACGCCTAGCTGTTTCAGCCCATTGAGATGATTTCTTAATAATATCAAGCAAAATGCCACTTTTTCCTAAACTCTTGAATTTTCATCTCTCTGTCTGAAGCAAACGATATTGTCTGATTGAGCTAAAACTTGAGACATTTCTTAGTTATTGTGTACTAGCAAAAATACCCGGCGCTGCCTGGGTCAGTAATAATATTGAAAAACAATTTATACTCATCTTTGGCGGGTTTTTCCTGAACTGAAAGAACTCAAAACATACCGCTTTGACGATTTTTAAAATGTCGCCAAATTTGCAGTAACTGTTTTGTTATACCTAGGATAATTTTGCTCCCCTCCCTACTTTATGAAAATACATTAACTATTATTATGTCACTAATTTTTGTCACAGAGAAATAGTCATCAAATGCTGAGATACTATTGCTGTCCATAAAATGATGCTAAAAGTTTTTTTCCTAAATGGTTTTGAAAATAATGGAAACATTTGACAATTATTTACGTAAAAACGCAAATTAATGATAATTTTAGTCTTGTTTAAGGGCTTTATTAATTTAGTATGCTGATTACTTTACGTTTTGACATAATTTTAAAAAGGTCAAACATACGGAATCGGCCAACAAAAGAAAAAAAAACTGAACTTTTTCAAATGTGGTCATCTATCGATGATTAAGATTTTGCCGCAGTCGATAAATATCAGAAAATAATCATTTTATTTTGGTTAAGTCGTCTAAGAAGTAAAGTACTATTATGTAGTGCTCGTCACAAAAACTGGTGTCAGCTGAAAAAATTGCCACGAATCTCAGTTATTAAAATCTTCTTGCAACAAATTTGGCAAAATTCGTGTTCAATTGGATACTAAGTAACTGCCCAATTGCTATAAGTACCCCGAAAAAGTGCCCAATCAACGCAAACAAATTTAAGAAATGCTGTTAAGTTGTATTTAAAGCTCCATCAATAATGAACCTAATCCATTTATTAGTTGCCAATCTCTTCAAGCAATTACGTTACTGATACTCTAAAACACATTTTTACAAAACTTGCGAAAACTTACATACAACCAAGATTACAAAATGTTTTAAAATACAAATCATGGTAAAAGCTCGTTAGAGAGCGGGCGCGCGAGCGTTTCCAATGTCTATGTAAAAGCCCGGATATTAACCATGAAGCTGGAAAAAAATTACTTTTTGATTTGACTTGAGAAAAGCCTTAAAAATTTAATGCGAAAAGTGGAAATGATACACGCAATTTTAGCTATCGACTGGGAGTTGAGATGATGAACTAAATACTGAATTAGTTTGTTGGAAGCCTTCGCGGATTTATGAGGAAAATGTGCCTTAAATTGGAATGAAAAAAGCGCTACCAATAGAACTTTTTCGAATATTGTTATAAATTATAGCCTATGTGTTATTCTGATGTATAAGCTACATTATGGTAAAAGTTTCATTAAAATCCATTCAGTAGTTTTTGCGTGAAAGAGGAACGAACATACATACATCCATACATCCATCCATACAAACTTTCGCATATATAATAGTAGTAAGATGACAAAGTACAAGGTAACATGAACAAATAAATGATAAAATAATAAAAAAGGAAAATAAAATTTAAATACTGCCAAAGGAGTAAATCGCTACCTTGGCATTGTCAATGGCGTCGAAACTTTTCTTCACTCAGCTGTTCCTCTTCTTCAAACTCTTTTTCGCTCCACTCTACTATACATTAGAGTAGTGTAAATTAAGTGAAATAGTTGTATAATCAAAAAACAAAAATATTTTTCCATTGTTTTTTATTTCAATCTGGATAATGAAGCAAAGATTAAGATTGTTAAAGTGCTTAAACAACAAACATGAAAACTGTGCTTAAATGTAAAATGTTCCATTTGTACTACAATTTTTCAAAACCATACATAGAAAACAAAAGTAACAGTAAATATACTTTTTAAAGTGTTGTAAATAAGCTAATGAATATCTGTGCATAATTAAAAAAAATTGATATGCTATTAGTTATAACAACAACGAAACAGTTTCAACATTAAATTTCAAACATTATTTGGCACAGTCATTAACATTAGTAGTTAATACTTCACATAACACTTGCAAACAATTCACCATTGTCAATATAAGAATTATAAAACAGTAGAAATATTATACTGACTGAAAGCATAAAAAATGTATATATATAGATTTCACCAAATTTTAAAATATTGTTGTTCCTCTGTTTTTTTTTTCATACATCTTTCTTGTACTTAGCAAAAAAATACAGATGCTGTTCATTTTAAATAACCTTACTTTTCACATTACAGCTATATTGTCTTCACAGCTCATACATTAATGCTACAAAAATCTTAGATAAAATATCTTTCTAAAACTTTTAGTTATTGTACCAGTATGAGAAGATTGTCTTTCCTAAAACTAAATATTTATAAGAAATGGAAATAATCAAATGTATTAAACCCCCAAATGAAGTCGAAAAACCCTTTAAAGTGAACCTTTCTAAAAACTTCAATGGTGTAGTCTACACCATGAAACCCCTGGCTACTCCTGTATAATGAATTTCTATTTCCACTTCCGTAAATAAAGGAATTTTCTTAAACGCCATTCATTAAGAAACTTCAAGGGAAAACTTCCAATATCTCATACATTTGTTGAGATGAGAACAAGGAAGGTTGCTATTGATATTTTTTTTTTTTTTTTATTAATTCTCAGAAACTTTATGCGACAGTCCATGCAGAATTTTTTTAACAGCCATTACACTTTTTCATAATCCAAACACAAGGCGAAAATACACATAAATTTGTGTATCTTTCTAATGTATACTCAATGTATGAGATTTGGTCATTTTAATCAAAAATCGAATGTTGCACTATTATGTAATAATTCATTACACAGTAATGCAATACTTACACAATTTCAAATTCCAGCAAAATACTAAAACTTTTAATGGACTACAAAGTAGGAAATACTTTTTTAAAAATAATTTTCTGTACACCTTACATTATTAAATGATGTTTAAAAAGGTTTTCATGATTACGTTATACAGAATATAATTTTATTATGTATAAACATATTCCAATTAAATCTGTGATAAAAAATGTGAAGTCTCCCTTTGACAAATGCCAGATTAAAATGTCCAAATATGTTCACATGCAAGATTGTGCAGTTTTATAGAAAAGTAACAGTTCTACAAAAGTGCAAAAATATCATTTCATCTTACCAGACACATAACAAATATTGAAAGCGCATGATAAAAATATTTATTTATAAATTGTCTAACAATAAAACAAGCCAAACACTGATAATACAGTAATAATTCTTGGTAAAAATCGAAGTCTTATTAAAATTTATATTAAAAAAAGCATATAGACCCTGATAAGTACTTTGAAAATATATCACAGAAAATTTTATATTAAATGAAACGAGCATGCATAAAAGTAAAATATTTTGAAAAGCTCTTTTGAATTACCATTTAAGTATCACATCAAACAAATATCTTATTCCAAATTCTAATGCCCTCAATAACAATTGCTCTCTAAAAGTGAGCAACAAGAAAGTTATAATACAAAATCAAATGAGTAATATTTAACAAGTCTTTTACAAGCTGTTTCCTTAAACCTCCTAGCAGCAGAATACGCCCACTCAATGCTAAACTCCGTAGAACAGCACCAGTATACTCGGCTTACCACCAAGACGGTTAAAAAATCATAAACTTTTACATTTTTAATTAAATATTACAAAAGCCTTAAATCAGAGCAGAAATATATTTGATATTCCAAACAAGAAATAACTTCAAAAAGTATTAACATTAGAAAAGCAGTAAACAAGAGCTAATCAATATTCATGCTTAAATTTTAACACACATGCAAGGGTAATTAATAGATTAGAATGATACATAAAACTTTGGTCAAAAATTCAACAAACAAATAGAAATATACATTTTAGAAAATTTTATTAATGTAAAGTCATGACTAGAATGTTCAACTGATGTAGAAGTTGATTGTTATTCATGAAAAGTGCAAACAGACAATACTGTACAAAACTGAGATAGCCATATGGTAGAAATAATTAGTTACTTTGCACTAAGACCTATAAAAAGATGCTATAGATCTACAAAGTTGTTCTTTCATCCAGTATGACTTCTACTTCATTTTCAACAAGTAATTCTGTATCTTTATTTAGCTGTGAACTCTGACTTCTATTTAGTGCAATAGCTGCAGCGATATCACTCCTCATACGATTTTTCTTCTTTTTGCAGAAACTAGCCTATTAAAATATTCAAAATTAAAAAGTGACTTAAATATGTCTAAGCAAACTAAAGTTGGAAAATGTTTGAAATTTTTACAAGCTATTTTTAAAAAATAATTGTCCAAAAAGTAGATGATATATGGTTTTTCTTGCTTAAGAGAAAAATTAAATTATTGCTGGATTACGCAGAGCAAAATGTTATATGTTCAGCATGTGCAAGCAAAATGTTATATGCAGGGTTGGCAAGGTTTTGGACAGAACGGTAAAAACCACGGTTTAAACCGACCTGTCCGAAACCCATGTGTCCAAAACTGTCCAAAACTACATTTTTAGTACAATTTTATGTTTTGAACAAATATCAAAAGCACAAAATTATACTTGAAGTTAAGACTTAATTTATTTAATGTAAACATTTAACTATGTACATAAAAACATATATAAGATTTTCAGCTGATACTAATCTAGCTACTTAGAAGTTACTATTCTTGATTAAAAAATGAATTAGTTCTCATAAGTTTATAATATTTTATTTTTAATATTAGCTAAACTTCTTTTAAATATAGATGCAAATGAGGGTGTTCAAAAGGTACAATAATTGACTTAAATGCAAAAAATCAGTTTTGCAACTAATTAAAAAGATACACAACATTTGAGAATGTTACAGCGACATTTACTGAATATTTAATTATTTCACAAATTATTAGGAATAAATTTAAAAGTAGTACAATTCAAAAAAAAAAAATATGTATATACATATGTACACATTAGTAATCTGGTTCAATTGGTCCTCTTAACATCTGATAGCACATGACCAGTTTAGCTGCCATAATTTAACCGTAAATGATTAAATGACAAAAGTGGCATTTCATAATCAGACACTAAATCATTACTGATCCTTGGAAAATATTGATAAGTTTTTCTAAATATTTGCAAGCTAGGATGTTTTCTTTTTCTTGAGGAAGTATATACACATATGAAGGGCTCGGGTGTAAAAAATGGTAACTAGCATTTCAAAAATCAAAACTTTTTCTTTTAAATATGGATTTATTGCTTGGAGACATTACCGTAGCAAGTTTTTTCTATTTAAAAATGAAGTCGGTACATTGATTAAGTGCTGTGTGTCTCGGGTATATTTAATTACATTTTTACAAGTGATTTTTGTTTCTTTAATTTGAAACAATACGTCTTTTCGAGTTTGTCAGATACCACTATTTACGCCCGAGCCCTTCATA